>JAVQIZ010169527.1:0-24506 GCA_036023535.2 Galaxias brevipinnis | reverse complement strand
TGGGTGGTGTGGGGGGGGGGGGGGGGGGGGGGGGGGGGGGGGGGGGGGGGGGGGGGGGGGGGGGGGGGGGGGGGGGGGGGGGGGGGGGGGGTGATTGGATGATACTTTGGTAATTGAGGTCATTTAAATGGTGTCCGGTCAATCCTTTATTAGAAATCTTTGCTATGCAAGTACAGATTACAGGCCTGACTTAGTGATACTGAGGCTTGCTGATGCTGTGACTGATGTAGTCATCCAAAGAATGACCGCTTTTTCTTTGCAAGCAGATACGTAAACGTCTCCAGCCTGCAGTGGTGGTTGTCAAATTGTGCTAGCTACACTATTTAAAGTGTCTTGAAAAACTAAAAGCACTCAAGGTACTACATATAAAAAATTAAGGAATGAAAATCCATTTGTTTTTATAAATTACTATGTAATGTCTTCCAGTAGAGTGCACTTATGTAGGGTTGTGTGCAGGAGTAGGATGCACTTGAGTACCGTGTGTGCTAGCTCGGACTAATGCCTGGGCTGGGCCACAGAATGCCCCTCTCTCTCGAGTGGTGTCACTGTATGAGTTGTTCAAGTCAATGTGGTCCCTAGTAAGGGCCTTGTTTGTGGTCATTCGGGTATTTTCTTGACTACCATGTTAACATTTGATATTAGTCTTGTAAAAAGAAAAAATCAATAAACTTTCTTCCCACATGTACACATAGAGATAGTTGAACTGTTTTCTTCCCAACGTTACAGGAAGTGACCCATAAATCATTTGGTGGCAATGACTTTCGCCCCGCCCTGGAGAATGGAGTGCTTCTCTGCGAGTAAGTGGAATATTGCCACACTGTACCATGGACAAAACTTACCCTGTCAAGGATTACTAACGGCATGAACCTTGTTAACGGGCTACAGTTTTAGTAGTGGTATAGAAAACCCAATTCTATTAAAAATGCATGGCACATTACCAAACATGTCAAACAGAATAGAAGTGTGGGTTTGTGTTTAAGCATGTGTTTCTTATTTTCCAGTGTTATGTTTCACTAATATGTGTTGATGTGTATGAGGCAGTAGGACCAGTTTGAGCTCCATGTCTATCTCTTTTCAGTCTGATGAACCAGCTGAAACCAGGCCTTATCAGAAGGGTCAACAGACTGTCTACTCCCATCGCTGGACTGGTGAGTTAGTCTGTTTCTCTCTGTCTCTGCACTACTATGTGTACGTTCGGGGTATGAGACGGTAAGACTTTCCTGTCATATGAACTGTCTTTCGTCTAACCGGGGTGCAGAACTGTGTGTGAGGTGAGCCAGGCATGAAGAGTGCATCATATCGACCAGGAAGTCTAAAGCCTCATGTGGTTTCCTGTCGACGAGACAGGCTGACAGTTCTGCTTTGACTGCTCTGAAACTGTGCACGAAGGGCTTTGGAATCTGAAAATCAGGTCTCTTTTTTTCTTTCTCATCTGCTGTCTCCTCTCATCTTACTTTTCCAACAGGATAATGTTAGCGTATTCCTGAAGGCCTGTGGGAAGTTGGGTCTGAACGAGTCTCAGCTGTTCCACCCTGGAGACCTCCAGGACCTGTCCTCTCGTGCTACACTCAGGTACATACATGTGCACACACACACACACACACACACACACACACACACAGAATCAGCAGGGAACATGATGAACACATTGCACCACTGAATCAACCTTGATGTCAGACAGCTGACCCGGTTTTGTGTGTTGTTCAAAGCAAACACACTATACCTGCTCAGGTCACATGGTCACTTAACCACATTTGCGCACACACACACAAAGACACACTTGCACAGAGCAGCAAAGATATAGGGAGGGAAGTGTTTACAGTTGTAATCAGGTGGAAATTCAATCACTATGTAAATCATCTGAATAGATTCAATTTTACCTTAAAGTTCTAGTGTTCCTAGTGCCTGACTCAAGCAATTGTCTGTCCAAAGGCAAAAGGAAATAATGGCTGGGAACATACTGGAGCAGGAGCAATAATTCATTCTGCTATTGGTACGGTCAATTCAGTGTTAGTAGTGTGTGTTGTTGAAAGCGCACACACCTCTTCAACACACTTAAACACATGCTGTGTATCTCCTAAGGGCATCCAGTCTGTCAACACTTGACACCCTGCAAAAACAAACACATCAACTTGACACATCCCGGCGTCACCAGTGGCCTCACCCAAACCGTGGTCGACCGAAGCTTGGATGGATGGATGGATGGCTGGCTGAATGGAGGGAGAGGGGGATGAAATAAAGGGGGGTGGGGGTGTGACTGCCATTACTGCTCCCTGTCTAATTATGGGATCTGTAATGTCCTTCCTCCATCCTTGGCGATTAATGCAGAGATACGGGCTGGGGAAAAGCATATTTATAATCAAACTTTCTCTTGCATGTGTGTTTGGCCATCGACTTCCACATAGGCTGTGGAAGTTGAAATAACACCGCTGTGTGGTAATGCATGGGGTGGTTGTAGCATGAAGTGGTATTTAGACCCATGTTTATAGTCAGGTTGGGACAGTTTTTAGGGTTGTATTATGGATACTGTAGGCGACTGTTGCACCTATGTAAAGCGCTTACGACATCTAGAAAAATGCTGTCAAGTGCAATCTATTATTAATAATGATTAGTATTCAAAGTATTCACTGGGATGGTTGCATTTTGGAAGTTCAGTGATATGCTCTAACATGGTACTTTAGTTTTGTCTGGTCGTTTTATAGCTTGCTAGGGTTTTGATGGAGCCTGTGTCTTACGTTACAGTATGATGACTCTTGCTGCTTTGTTATTTTATGAGACTGTATAAAGGTGTCTGATGTCGTGTGTATTGCAGTTTTTTGTGACACGGATTAGCATACCCATTTGCCTTGCGCTCTTCAGTAGCTGGCAAACATGGATATGAAAGGTGCTAGGTGATAACGTCCTCCGGGTTAGCACAGCTGACTCCGCAGGGACTATGCAAATGAGCCAGAGATATGGCCTTGGTAAAACAGCTATTGAGTCGGACTGGGCTTTCTTTATGAGCCTCTATCACTGTGAACGGTGAGGGAATCGTGTGTGTGTGTGTGTGTGTGTGTGTGTGTGTGTGTGTGTTCTGTACAGTGTAGGAGAGACTTGGCCCGTGTTTTAATCACTGGTGTTTGTCCAGGGAGTCATCTCAAAGACTTAACCGTCTCGTTTTGTCTCCACAGGCGTGAAGAGAGCAAACGGAGGCTGAAAAACGTACGTTTCTGTGGGCCACCAGAGGAGTTGAATTTTCACACACATCTGAGTCATTCTGGAATATTTTTACTAGCTAAAATTGGATTGTGTTTGTCACTCACTTTCCTGGTGTCTCCGTGTGTCAGGTGCTGATCACCATCTATTGGCTGGGTCGGAAAGCCCAAGCGGACCCTTACTACAGCGGACCTCAACTCAACCTCAAAGCCTTCGAGGGACTTCTAGGGCTAGCCCTGGTCAAGGTGCGCGTGCGCGTGTGTGTGTGTGTGTGTGTGTGTGTTGCATGGCTCATCTGTACTAACCCCTGTCTCTCCAGGCTCTTGAAGACAGCAGCGGCGGCGGCGGCAGCACAGCGTGTGTGCGCGACAGCGGCTTCGTGGAGCACTGGTTCCCAGAGAGGGAGGAGTCCCAGCACCTGTCGCAGACCTACCTGTGGCAGGATTCTAGGGACAGCTGTGACCCCATGGAGTCCCGTATCCTCCGCACAGGCAGCGAAGGTGAGCTCTCACACCTCTGCTCACGCACACACACACCAGTTCAAAGTGTTTCCTCGTTCTCAACGCACTCTTTGCAGTAGCCTGACCCTCACCCGTGTCCTGGTTTCTGTGTCTAGCTGTAGACGCAGCACATTTCGTCACCCAACGTTTGGACATGCTTACATTGTACACTGTAGTCTGCCTCACTCTGGATGTTGTGTCTGTATGAACACTGTCCTGTCCCGCCCTGTCCCTCCCTGTCCTGTCCTGTCCTGTCCTGTCCTGTATTTCCCTGTCCTGTCCTGTCCCGCCCTGTCCCTCCCTGTCCTGTCCCTCCCTGTCCTGTATTTCCCTGTCCTGTCCTGTCCTGTCCTGTATGTCCCCCCCTGTCCCCCCCTGTCCCGCCCTGTCCTTCCCTGTACTGTCCTGTATTTCCCTGTCCTGTCCTATCCTGTCCTGTCCCTCCCTGTCCTGTATTTCCCTGTCCTGTCCTGTACCTCCCTGTCCTGTATTTCCCTGTCCTGTCCTGTCGTGCACTCTGCACCTCACTGTGAGATTCCAGCAGTAGGTTCCACAGAGGGGTGCCAGTGGGCGTGTCTGTTGCCGGGGTTAGGCTGTGGAGAGACTCCGCTCCATCACTGCTCCAGGCAAGCGGCACCTCTCTCTCTCATTCCCGTCTCCAACTCCTCCTTTCCCTTTCTTCTCTTTTCAGTGTTCCTCTCCTCCGCTCCTTTCTTTATCTCCGCCTGTCACTCGGTGCATGCTTTCTCATTGCTTAGCGTAGCTTCCCTCTGTTGATCCACCCCTGTGTGCTGCGCAGGCTGTGGGAGCGACGCCGAGGCCGAGCAGGTGTTCAGGATGGAGGGGTCGAGTCAGAAAGACCGGGGTCACATCCCTGCGCCTCTCCTCCGACAGAAAGGGGTACACCACGAGGACGGGAGGGGCTGCCCGAGCCCCCTCAACAGGTACAGACACTCCCCACATACCCCCTCCTCTCTCACACACACACATACACACACACATGTACTGATCACCTGTTCCTACCAACTTAACTAATGGACCATTTCCACAACTATTTTGTTATAGTACCCTAAACCTAGATCTCTTTCGCGTTTCCACCGCAAACTACCCAAAAATGTAGGCGGTGTTCGAAGCCTCATAACTGTCAAATAAAAATCATTTGTCTTTGTCGTGAGGTGCTTATACCGGTAGTCTCCATCGCAATCAACAGGATATTTAAAAAAAAATTCTTACCATCCACAACTTTTCCCAGGGGAAAGTGAAAACAACCGTTCCGATGTATAACACCACTGAAGTGAACCAAAGTAGAAATGGGGCGGACTGGTGGAAATGAGCCATCACAGTGAGACTGCCTGACTGCCTCTATTGTTCTGTACGCTGTGCTCTTTAGAATCGCTGAATATTGTGGACTTCTGTAACAGCCAGGCCCTTGTTGTGAGCTTGTTAGGCATTTGCCTTTCATCTTTCTGTCGAAGGCAAAGCTTTTCATTAAGCCTCTTGGAAGAAGCTCTGCCGCTCTGTGTCAGAGTTTCTTTTATTTTGTAATAATAACATGCTCGAGTTCAGCCTGTGAGTTGTTTACGTGGTTATCCCAGTGCTTTGAAGCTATTGGCAGCTTTTCACGTCTGTCTCACAAGGATACGGCTGCATCTAGTGGACAATCTTGGAACTGTTCCCAAAGAAAATTTGGTTTTCAAATAATAGTTGTTGCTTGACTTACATTTTTACATTTTTTTATTCAGTGTTCTGCATTGGGGTTTTCATTTGACTAACTGGAAAAGCTGACAATGTTGTGAGGTCATCTTGTTTGTAAATCCTGCTTGCTGATTGGCTGTACGGGTCCTCAGCAAAGACAGGCCGTCCTCTCCCTCTCTGAGCCCACTGCCCCCCGCCAAGGATTTCCTCCAATGGGCCTGCGGTTACCGTAGCGACAGCGACTCCGAGGACTCTGATAGGCCGGAGCCCGACCTGGTGGCAGACGACCTGGCCAATCGACGGTTCTGCACGCCGTCCCCGGCCGCCCCCTTCAACTTTGCGGTTCCCATGAGTCCCGTGGGCGGCCCAGTGAGCACCGTGAGCCCACAGCGAGGGTCTTCCCCCCCCAGGCCAGCGCTCACCTCCCCAAGGTCAGAGACGGGACGGTCCTCACTCCTCTGCTTCAATACGCTGTGGACTATATATAACATTGAAAAGTTTAAATGTACTGCTGTTTAAAACTACTCACAGCATCCAACTAACTCTCATTATGGACGGGGCTTGGTGTTGTCTAAGGCAAAGTAAGATCTTAAAAGATGGGATTTGGAAGATATGGATACAATTCTACAGTCCTAACCAATAAAGCCGTGGCCTGTGCTTCTAACTCAACTAGCCCTCTGGCGACGCTGCATCTTGCATGGCAATGAGAGTTCCTCCTCAGGCAGGTTCATTAACCCACACAAGCCCTAATAACATTCATTTCTCAGATCTGAGCCAAACTCGATTCTCTCCACTACCACCACCACCACCACCACCAACAACAGCGCCGCTGCCTCCCTCTCCGCTCACCCCCACCCCCTCGTCCTGACCTCGGAGGAGCGCGCCATCGACCAGGAGCTCCTCCTGCGTGCTCTCGATGAGGAAGGCTCTGACGATGACGACGACTCCGACGGGGGTCCGGAGGCCGACCCGGTTCTAGACGACCTGTACACCCGGCGTGTGGAGCAGACGCTGCACCAGACCTCCAGCAACCCGGCCCACGACCGCTTCCTGCCTCGCTGCTGGACCCCCGAGGAGGAGGTCCGCGTCCGCACCATCTACCTGGGCTCCCAGCGGAGACCCTGGTACCGCAAGATGCTGGGCCACAGGTCTGTCTGCCGCGCCGCGTCTTAACTCCAGTCAGCGTCATGGGAGGCTAAATGGCTTAAAGGCATTGCGTGAAGGCGGCAGTCTTCCCTGCTGATTTGTGAATTGTCTACAGTTGTGGATACTAACCAACTGTTAAGCTTGGACAAACTGAAACGCTTCTGCATGTGAGAGTCATGCTAAGGGAATTGCCTAACAACAAGTTAGTTAAGGGGCAAGTTAAAGAGCAAATGATATGTGGCTACCAAAATTATCAAACACAGCTTCTGCAATACAATTGCATGTTGTTGCTCCCTTCTCATTTATGATGTGTCTTTGCTTTGGCACTGTGCTTTTTCTTTTTGTTCTTTTACTGATCTGTTTATACTTTTGATGTCTCTTCCACCTGTCACTCTCCTTCTTTGTCCTTCTCTCTATGCCCTGTTCTCTTCTGCTTGTAGCCGTAAGATCTTGGAATCCATGGAGGGTGGGTCTGATTGTGACAGCATTTCCTGGCTGTTGGCACCTGCCGCCTCACAGAACTCCACTTCCTGTTCCCCCCAACCACTCCAGAATCTCTGAAAAAGCAAAACAAAACAAAAAAACGTATTTTCTGCCTACCCCAAATGCACTTCCTCTTTCTATTCTACTGAACCTTCACAACGGCTTCCATCCCTCTGAACCTTTTTTTTTCTTTTCTCTTCTTACCTTTCCAAACAATGATCCTAGCCAGGAACCCATATATTTTGCATTGGAAGGCGTTAAGTGCAATATGGAGCTGTACGATAATTAGGTAAATTAGATTGCCTTCTATGTGGACCTACTGTGTTTTTATAGCGTTCAATAGAATCGTTTTCCCTAAGCACTTAGTGTTATCGTAGCGGCCCTACAAAAGATAACTGTTATTAGTGGACACTTTGTCTCCTTTGGATTATATCCAAAATGACCACCTAATTTGAGTCTTGACTGCCTTTTATTTTCATAGTCAAACAAATGACTTCATGCAGTGATGTGGTGCGATTAAAAAACAGCTGTAGTTCTGATAACCCATGACACCTTAGTTAATAGATACATTTGTTAGTTTTCTTGAAATAAGATTTGACAGTTCACCGTTTGTGTCTATGTTTGCTCCGTGTGATGTAGTGGGTCAATAAATAGAATATAACAATCTGGTGTTTGTGTGATGAATGCGTTTAGTGGACGGTTGCCTCACTGTCATGCCCATGTGATAACAACTAGACACACGCCACTTCTAGTGTACTCTAGACAGAAAGACATGCAAGGCATGATCGTCAAACTGAACCTCTTCAATTGTCTCGCCACCTTTTTTAACAAAGCCTTATACATGTTCTGCATACAATACTTTGATTTTGCACTTACTCTTGTGGCCAAATGTTTTTATGTATTTTATTTGTTCTGTCTTACAGCTTTGGTCAGATCTTTAGGCAGCAGAGAGAATGACTAAGCCTGCAAAAATACTGGTGTGTGTATTGTATGTGTGTCACACTTTGGTTTCTGGTTCTGTAGACCGTCTCAGATGCAGGTCAGACCTGGGAGACCTCCACAGGTCAACCCTGGCTGGATTTGGTGAGTTGTTGTTTTACTGGGCAAGTCTCCTGTGTTCCTTGGAAGTGTTTTAATCGGGGCTAAGCACATGTGAGGAATTTTAAAATATACTGATGCTTTGCCCTCGTTTGTTTTGGCTGTGTTGTTTTTGGCTTGGCAACGGCAAGCAGATGCAAGTCATGAACCTGTGTGTTGTGAACGCAGCCTTTCGCTCACCCTCTCTGTCTAGTGTCGAGTGCCAGTAGGCTGATAAGAACTCGCTGCTTCTGCAGGGCCTTTGTGTGCAGGCCATGTTGCTCGTGTGCGGGAGTTCAACGTGTTGTGCCAGTGAATGTTTTGCGTTGCCGTTGACCACAGACGTCACCTAACACCCCTCAATAACAGCGTTTAGATGATGCTGCGATGGGTCACACATGCCCATGAAATGTGTGGCCTGGCTCTAGAATGCGGCGGCCTACATTCTGATTGGTATGTAGCGTCTTCCCTCTCACTCTGGGACGTCATTGTCTTGCCATGTGTTACATGTGTCCCGTGTGTTGGCATGGCACCAAGATAGGGGGCCCTCTTTTTTTTTTAAAAACACGTTTTCAAGGAGAGGCTGTGCTTAACTTGTATGGAAGGCTGCAGCATTGTTGTGTTAACCTGTGAAAGGCTGTGTGAATTAAGTCATTGTCAGTGACCTCCTGGCACTGTAAGTGACTGTCCATTCAATGTGCTCTTTTGTGCTTGCTATGCGACGTGCTGACCAGAAGAGGGCGCTATCATACCACATATTAATAAAAGCACCTTTCAGAAGGCTTTAACGTGCTCTCCACCCTATGCCTGACAGGAGCAAGTCGCAGACTGACGTCCCACGGGGACCCTTGCCGGCTGCTGGCCTCGCACGGCAGCAGTCTGACGGCATGACGAAGGCGGAGCTGCGCGCTGGCAGGACGACGCCCAAAGTCAATGAGGACGCCAAGTGGCAGGATGTGAGTGTTGGCTGCTGAGGTGAACTGTGGTTAACACAAGGTCTACGTGACCGTTTAGGACCCCCTGCTTAAAATGAGGGCCGCAACAAATCCATTAGTCCTACCCCGTAGATGATTAAACAGCTAAAACCTTTTAACTTGGAGCATATGGTTAATTTCTGTGTGTGTGTGTTTGTCTCGCCGTGCATCAGGATCTGACCAAGTGGAAGATCCGCCGCAGGAGCACCAACTCTGACCTCCGAAAGAAGCTGAACGAACGACAGCACAGTGTGGGCCAGATGGCGAAAGGGGGCAGGCCCAGCCCCAAGCCGACTGGGGCATTGCCTGAGAAGAGGTACAACACACACACACACACACACACACACACACACACACACGAGCAGGCCTAGTCCCAAGCTGACTGGGGCATTGCCTGAGAAGGGGTACACCACACTCACACACACACTAAATCAGTCATCAACAGTACAGAAACAGTAAATCAAAAAATAACACCGTACAGGAACACAAACATGCAGATGTCACTAAACTAAAATGGCACCGGCATGCGTCCTTAAGTATGTGAAGGGAGGTGAACACTTTGAGTACCTTTGCTGACCTTCAACAAGCCGCACATCTTCCCGTCTAATAACGGTGCAGTAATCTTAACTGTGTAACGTGACCTGATCTCCCACCCCTGCCCTACTTTTGTCCCTCCGTCCACGTCCCACTCCTCTCCTCCATTCTTCTCTCCTTTCACACCCGCTCCCCAGAGGCCAGCAGTCTCCCTCACCTTCCACCCCAGCAGCCTCTAGCTCCATGCCCAGGGAGGGTTGCATTGAGTTTAAGCCCCGCGTGAGAGGGTCCCTCGCCCGCAGCTACGCCACCGAGGCCTACTTCAGCCCCCAGGACTCGTACATCGCCCCCCAGCATCAGAGTCAGGTGAGCTTGGATGATTAGCGGTGTGATGCATGGAACAGGAAGGAGCCTTGTGAACGCACGCACCCATGTGGCATACGTGTGTTTTGGGCTGCGGTCGGTAGAAAGGACGGACACGTCAGCTACTTTGACACGTCAGCTACATTGAGACGTTTTAACTGCGTCGTTTTGCTTTATAAGGATGTGCTCTGCTTTAGTTGGTCTGTTTGCTCGTTATCATGCTGGCTGTAAATGTGCTAACAAACATGTACGAATTAAGGGGCTTTTGGTAGCACGTTACAAACTCAAATCTGTCATGGAAGAGTTCTGAATGTTTTTCAATTTTTTTCCCATTCCGGACCAGGGTCCCTATCAAGGAGCCATGCCTGCCTTAGGGCCTACCTTCATGGGAGAGATGACCCACTCTGCCTCCCTGGCGTCACACGGTGTTGGCGCTACCACACCCACTATAGAGTTACCTTTCTCCTCCCAGACCCAGGCCAGCCAAGCTCCCTTCTCGACCAGGTCAGAACCAGGACATATCAGAACTGACCGGGTCTTCACCTCTACCATGACTTTTCTCCCTAGCAGCACCCCTCACACTCTAAACCACAGGAACAACCCCAGTGTCTCCGACGGGTCGGCCTGGAACCGCGCCGCTTCCCACGGACTCAAAGATTGTGCTGCTCCGACCACCCGACCGGGCCCGCTAAACGTTCTGACCGACCCAGGCCACCAGAGCCAGTCTGTGGGAGAGTTCCAGAAGAACGGCTGTGATATGACTGAAGGCCGGGAGACGCCGGACCTCTACAGGTACAGCACCAGGGCCGGGTCCTGGTCGGGTTCAGCCAGCCTGCCCAGAGGGTACCGGCGGTCTGAGGGCTCGGCCCGTCTGTCTGCCGTGCTCACTGCCAAGCCTTTTGGATCCAGAGCCACCAGAGTGGCCTCTCTCCCCAGGCTCAATAGTGTGAGTTGCTTTTTGGTTTGCCCGAAGAAGTGAAGGTCTATGACACCTTTCCCTATGTTTCTATATCTGGCTGTGTATTTGCTAAGATATTACGATCAGCTCTGAAATACTCCCCACTGACCCAGCCTATATAGACGTGACCTATTCAATCAACCCTCTGGCTCAATGTTTACCGGACATTCTTGCCAGGTGTTTTGGTGTGAAGGGAAGCTATAGTTAGGAAAGATAAGATTTTGTGTGTGTGTGTGTGTTGGAGTTCTAGTGAGAGGTATTGTGTTACCTTGGTGTTCCCAGATCGCCTTGCTTGTCCTATGAATAATATAGCACTGTGCCGCTGCACGGCCGTAGCTTATGTCTACTGTGTACTGCTCACCTCCCTCTCAACAACACTCTCTCACCCTCTGGACCATCGCATGCTTTCTCTCTCTCATCGATTACCAATGATGATATTTATACTATATACTCATGAAACCACAATCGAAATATACGGCCATGCACCGTGATCATTTCAGAATAAAAAACGTTGCACATTTGGCTATATCTGTCTTTGTTTTATGGTTCCAACCTAAAACAAAGCTAGTCAAGTAAAAAAAAAATACAGCCTTGGCAATAATCAGAATTTGTCCCGATTACAAGATCGTATTTACCGAAACAGTTTGACTTGTGCCAGGTTCACACTGACTTCTTTTCTCCAGGTGGACAAATATAATACCTTCCAACTGAGCACTGAGTCTACTGGACCCCCCGTCTACATAAAGGTCGCGACCTCCAAGATCAGGGGTCAAGGCCAGAAATGGGTGGACCAAGAAGTGAACGAGGAGAGGAAAGAGGAAGTGGATAGGGGTTCTACCCCTGTTGGCATGACGCACTACCATACAAAGGGCTTCCATCCACGAGGCCAATCCCTGTCTATGGTCCCGACCTACTGCCACTCCCCCCGCACCAGTAGGGTGTCGGTTCCACCCCCGGTTCAGGTGAGCGGACAGGAGCGTTCGGTTCCAGAGACTAGTGATTTCCAGAGATGGATGATTTACAAAGTAAAGTGTTTTGATGATCCAATTGCACTGGCATTGCAGTGCTTCAGTCCCTCCCTGTTTAGTTTACAGGTCACTCAGGCACTGAACACTGGGATGTAGCAAGCAAGTAGATGTTTTCACTGGGAAGACTAGAGAGACACTATCTTGATCACTCGTCTGCGTGCTTTTGGGATTTGCTTTGAGTATTTATCACAGGAGCCAAGTGTGTGTGTGGCGCCTCGTTTTCTATCCTCCTGTCATTAGGTTTCCTCCTGGAAGCGCGGGACATTGGATCGTAAGGTGTCATCTTCGTGTGTGTGTGTGTGAGTTACAGGTGCGTCACAGTGACATGCGAGTGAGCCTGAGTCTGAAGCCCAACAGCAGGTCAGACTTTGGCTTCCAGACCCACTGGGATTCTACCGGAGCCAGAGTGAAATCTGTACAGCCAGGTAAGACCCTTACCCTGTCCCCCTCAGCTCTCTCTCCCCCCTTACCGTAGACCTGGAGACAGGCCCAACTCATACCTGCCAGTGTCTAGAGGCTCTGGTTGTGTAGTGTTTTTCTCTTTTCTCTGGATTGTTGTCACCAACTCATGTTGCGTGAAAATAACCTTATATGTTGTTCCCTTTAAAGTCTACTATTTTGGCTGGATATGTATACTTGGTGGTTTGGTGCTTAGAGTTTGCTTTTCCTCTGATGCTAAACGGTGTTCATTAGGAATTGATACGTCGGCAGTAGTGATGTGTGAGGAGGAACTGGCTTTGGCTTGTTCTAGCTGTCGTCTACCAGCAGCACATGATGATGTCGTGGCTTATCTACAAATAGGCTTGTGTTTCAATCTAAAACCCTTTCAGGGTGTGAGTCAAGCATATCATATCCAATAAATGTGGATCGTATTCCGCGAGGGCTAGGCAGCCACGCTGAGAGGACCGTGAATGTTTAAAGAGGGATGTGATGCGAGCGGGCAGGTTTACTATCCCCGCCGCGTCCTGCAACCCCAGGATTCTCCAGCGTTACACTTCTAAACCTGCTGCTTCTCAGACCCCATGGAGGAGTCAATTAGACCGGGGTAGTGGTCCCCAGAGCGCCACTGCTGCTCCTTTTAAAAACTATAGACAGACAAAATGGACGCATATATTTAAAGCACAGCTTTTTATTGTCCTTTAATGTCTAACTCTTTGATACAAGACTTTAAAAAAACCCTCCTGCCTATTGTGCATATCATATAAATAAACCGCTTTTATAGTTAGTTAGTATCCATTGACTTCATTCTGAAAGGTCCTTTGTGGTTGCCCGCGTCCCCTCTCTATAGGAAGCCCAGCGGAGCAATGCCAGCTCTGTGTGGGTGACGAGGTGGTGGCGGTGGACGGCCACAGCGTGGCCCAGCTGACCTACGACCAGTGGAAGAGGACCATGAGCGCCGCCCTGGAGGCCGGCAGCCTCGCCATGGACATACGTCGCTACGGCAACAAGGGTGAGCGAGGTGGGGGGATGGTGTGGGAGAGAGACTTCCTCTTGTCGCGGTGCCGTTTGTCCCTCCGTACGCTCCCTAGCGGGACGTCTACCTCCATGTTGAGTACTGCGTGAACCCAGAAGTCCTAGTGAGGACATAGATGAACACATCAGGAAAGATGACCCAGATCATTGCTTTTTAAATGGAGCTGAGACATTACAAACAAATGTCTCTAGCCCTACAGGAAGGCCCTGTCAGCTCTGCCCCAAAGGTAATTCCAGAGAGGCAGAGACCGTGTTGTTCTTACCGTATCATGTGTTCGTTGTGTTTCTATCTTGCTGTGGCTCCCGGGTCAGACTGGGCCAGCAGCGAGAGCGGCCATCCCAACCCGCCCTACCAGAGCAGGAAGACCATCAACCTGACGGCCAACGCCTCCGTGCTGATAGGACGGACCGATCACCAACCCGCCGATGCCCCGGTGTTTGAGGAAAACGTGGCGCTGCAACCAGCCCAGCTCAACATGAAGTTAAAAGTAAGACTCGCATGAAGGATGCTGATATGATCAGTCATATCTCTAATACAGCTGCACAGTACATTTTTACATATATATAAATAATTAATAAAACACTTTTTACCATACCTTTTTCCACTAAGAATGTATCGTCCAGTGGCCTGGATGCTGGCCTATGTGATGACCTCCTGACAGTCACAAGGAAAGGTAAGAAAAACCTGCATCCAGGGGACATGACGATGGCAGACAGACACACTGACATTTATCCATGTTGTAGAATGAATAGGCTCTTTGAAGCCCGTTTAGCAACCTTACTTTACCCTTTCCCAATTCCCTCATCCCTCCTTTGTGCTCCCTTTATCCCGCTTTAGAATATGAACGCATTGTTTTGAAAAACCGTAAAAAGAGAGCAGAGTTTTTTATGCAGAAAGGTAAACCCCAGCTGCCAAGCTTCTTGAAAAGGCTTTTGGTGGCAGATGCTTTGGCCTGGCATTTTTCTGCTGCCGCTGAACATTGTGACATGATCATGTAAAAATTCAAAGCCTCATTCATCTGCAAGGGCAGATTATGTTTATGTTGTGTGGCTTAAGAATGTGGCCTGAAGCTGTGTGTGTGTGTGTTTACGCTCATCTAATTTGGGGCTGATGGTGAATGTGTTGGTGATGTGTTCCAGCAGAGTCAACAGTGGTCAGCTCTTGGGTCTATTTATGTGGTAAATATGTGTGTATGTGTGTGTTCTCAACTGTTCATTCACACTCCGTCACATGACAGGCTGCAGTCAGTCCGCGGGCTGTGAAGGGGCTGCCGTGTGTTTGTGTGTGTGTGTGTGTGTGTGTGTGTGTGTGTGTTGATTGTCTCTTGATGATCAGTGATTATCAATGACTCAACAGATAAGTAGCGTTTGCGGTGTTCTTTGTTTGTTGTGATGAATGGCCTGTAAATTAAAGCGCATGGTCCTACATCTTTAGTAACGTACGTCAGTTATTCTGAGGCTCACACATCGCTCTGTTTCTCTTCTTTTCAAGGAGGCTCCGAGTCGGCCATATCTGACGTAAGTGACCCAGAACACTTACAGAAAAAAATGTACTTCGTTTTCAATGAAATGGCCTTAGGGATGGATGTATTAACAGCTCCTTATTAAAGCAGCCTGTTTCCGCCGGCCTTATTTGAATGTTTTACATGCTGTTGCTGTTAGCCTGTATTAATGCAGGAATGCCCCCCCCCTGCTCATTCAGCTCCAGGTGCCCTCTATCAGCCCCTCCTCCTCCTCCAACTGGTCGTGGGACCGCGACGAGGAGCGCCGGCGCCAGGAGAGGTGGCAGGAGGAGCAGGAGCGCCTCCTACAGGTCAGGATCCATTTACGCAATTTGTTAGGATTACACAAGTGCTGGTGTAACCTGAAGTGTGCGTGTCACTTGGGTCGGCCACTGTGTCCCCTTGGCGGATTACAAACCAGCAGCATCAACTCTCCAGCACTAGTGTCCTTTGACCCCGCTACTCGATAGCTGGCTATTTTTTGTCATGGCTATTTACGGCTGAACTAGATTTTACATCATAGTAGTTCACTCTCGTGATCTCTAGCGTGCCACACACACACATACACACACACAAACAAAGATCGACTCTGTGTTTTTCAGAGTTTTGGTTTTTGGGATTCTCTCTCTTAAGGAATGACTTTGTGGTGACAGGAGCAGTACCAGAGGGACCAGGAGAGGCTGGAGTCAGAGTGGCAAAGGGCCCAACAGGAAGCAGCACAAGAAGGCTACAGGAAGTCAGAGGTGAAGCATTTTTGGGTAATCAGTTATTTACGTTCTGAAATTTCCTTTTTTTTGGACAATTCAGGCAGATTTTTCTGACACTGCTGGAGAACTGCCCTGCTTCACTGTGAGTTGTACACTGTCCGACCACTACCTTTTGTATGTAAAGCAGAGCAGCACTGGGGTAACCAATGGGTTCGCGAGACCTGCCAACATCCCGCCCCCTGCATATAAAGTGACCATTGAGACGAGAGCAGAACCCAACAGGAAGCAATCACTACCACAGGGGGAGGAGCAAGGAGAGCAGAGTGACAGGCTGGCAGAGCAAGATTGGTAAATGTGCTTTTAGTTCAACCTTCCCACGTGCATCACTCTCACAATATGTGTGTGTGCGTTAATTGGTTCTCGACTGACACCAGTGTGTGTGCATATGCATTAGTGTCTTTGTGAGTGGCTGTTCTAATTGTCTCCAAACTGTGACCTTTTGTTTTCCTGGAGTTACCGCATAGACTTTAGCCGGCTGTGGAGGTCAATAAAAAAAGAAAGCCAGTGTATGTCAAGGCTAATTGGCTCGGCTGTTTGCTCGGCTGGTGTGTGTGAGCGTGTATGTGTGTGTGAGCGTGTGTGTGTGTGTGTGTGTGAGCGTGTATGTGTGTGTGTTAGCGTGTGAGCGTGTGTGTGTGTGTGGTTATTTTTTGCTAATTTGCCTCGACCCGACTGTGTTGTGCTCCCTCTCCTGCTGCTTCTGCTTCTGGGTCAACTGCTGCTGCTGCTATCCTGCAGGGCGGGGGCCTCCTATGGCTTCAGCCAGCTGTCAGCCGCTGACAGGTCAGTACTCACGCACGTCCCCGCGGCTACTCTCAGCACCATCCCCACGGTACACAACTGTTACCTGGCCAGAGAAAAACCCAAGGTCTGCTAGACGCTCTTATCAGCTCTCCTGTTGCATGCTGGACCAGTTGCTGCATCAGATTTCTGATCAAATATCTATGTATTGTTTGTTCTCTACCACCGAGAGGTCATGTTATATTGTGTATGATGTTGTTGATATTTTCCGTTTTCCATCTTGCAGGACCAAGTCCCAGTCTACGCCAGCTCTAGCTACCCTGCACAAACAGGAGATCAGAGGTTAGCCCCGTAGACCGTGCTCTCTCCATTTCCCCTTCTGTCATACTAAAACACCTCCGGACACGTGCACGTGCGCGTCACAGCGGCTAACCCTCTGCTGTGCTCGGTGCAGGCGGGGCTCTCACTAAGAGGAAGGGCCGGGGGCCCGTGTCCCAGGAGGAGCAGGAGAGGCAGCAGATCCTGGAGGAGATGAGGAAGAGGACCCAGCTGCTGACCGACAACAGCTGGATCCGCCAGCAGAGCGCCAGCGTGACCAAGGAACCGCTCTACCAGGGTGGCACCATGAGGAGGTGCTAGTTGATTATTCATTTGTTTTTTAATGAATAAGGATATTTTGGTTGTTCTGGCTCAGAGCATGAATCTGATTGAATGAATAAAGATAGGTTGGAATCTGTTCGGTTGGATGGGCTTAAATGTGTTTTGGGTTCACCCTCCCCCAATTTATTTTATTTATTTATTTTAAATGTTTGCGTGCTGTTCTATGGAGCTGTCGAACAAACCAAGCGCACTTTGTATGGCACCATGGTAACCGCCACTGGTGAACCCTCGACCCACCCCACTCCCCGTCCTCCTTCAGGTACGAGTCTCTGGACAACATGCACATCCCTTCATCCTCATTGGCTGCTTACCAACGGCCCATCTCGGCGGCCGCGGCCGCCTCCGCCCTTCGCTGCAGCGTGGGGGCGGGGTTACCTCAGAGACACGCCTCCTGGTCTTCTAACACCTTGCCCATTGGGCGTGAACCAGTGGGCCAATCACAGCCCAACCCCCATCAGCCTGGAAGGTACCACTGACGTCTACAGCTGTTTCTGCAGTTAGCAGAGTTTATCGGGGTTGCTTTTATGGATCAGTGGCCATGTTAAGGTTTCTGTATGCAGTTTTGTCAGATCCATTCAGCATCCCTGGAACCCGACTTTGTCTAATTAAGAATGAATAAATCTATCCCAAAAGATGAAAACTAAAGTGATTCCCCATATTTAGTGTTTATCCGTTCAACGTCTTATTTCACCAAATGTGTAATATTTCCTCATTCAATATTTGTGTGTGTTTGCATACGCTCATTTGCGTACGTGTTGCCCCAGGGCTGTGAGTGGCAAAAGAACCTGCAGTGTGTGTGAGCGTTCCCTGGGCAGGGGCGCTGCCGTGGTCATCGAGGCTCTGGGCCTTTGCTTTCACCCGGCCTGCTTCCAGGTGAGCCGCCCGTAGCCTGGGCCGGTTTGACACATCACTAACCTCACAGAGCGTCACCCTAGCCACAGCTTGATGATCACGAGGACACTGGCATCTCACTGGGCTTCTCTAGCTATCCCCACCCTCCATCCCTCTTTCCCCTTACATTCTCTCCAAACAGAGGTGTATAGTGGGTCCTCCTATCTCCATCTCTCCCTCCTGGTCATGATGCTTGCAATGGTGGAGGACGTCATTAACACACTACTTTGCTTTCAGACACTCACTAATCCCAGCGTGGATGCAGTTTGTCTAGCTGGTGGGGGGTAGGTGCTGTATGGTTGCTTCAGGAGACTGAGGGCTGTCTCCTGTCATGGCTATAGGTTCATTCAGAAGACGGTGAACTCTCCAGTCGGGCTACACGACTTCGGGGTCTTGTCTCATGTTGAACTCTGATTTTTGAGTTCATTTAATGTATTTGTTTTCCAGTGCGCTGACTGCCGGAGACCTCTGGGAGACTACGCCGCCGGAGCCCGGGTTCGAATCCGGAAGAGGAAGCCGTTCTGTGAGCCCTGCTACCTCCGACGCAGAGGTGAGTTCTGGACCGTCCGACAAGAGACGCACCATCATTCACAGCCCTCGGCGTAATTTTTATTTCGATGGTGATGGTGGTGGTGATAGGTGGGGGGACATAGTCAGACAATTTCCATTTCTCCTAGTTTTTATATATATATATATAAAGTTTTCGGACTATGAAAAGTGTGTGTCGGGGGGGTGGGTGGGGAGCTGGAAGGGGTAGTAAATTACGCCCGTTCACAGCCCTCAGTTCACTGTCCCCCACTCCTCTGCACAGCTAGCAAACAAAGGAGCAGTTTAGTTTCCCTGTACAGCACGCGGTCCCCTTTGTTGATATCACATGCCTTATATTGTCTAAATGTCATCTTCCAGATTGAATGTCACAACCACAAAGGTTGTTTTAATGCTTTGCTTGTTAACCCTTTCAGTCACCTACGCCCCCTCCATTTGACCAGAGTTTATCGCAGCAGCAGATCGACGAGGAGAGCACACGCTTTAACCCGTTGACTGAGAGCGCCTCCATGGTAACCCAGTGATCATACGCTGAGCAAACGAATCATGTGCTGACCTTTGGGTGCAACTTCATTGTTCGTCAATGTCTTGTCAACTTGTGTCTTTACAGAACAGCAGGCGAGGCAATGTTGTTCTTCCTTGGCAATCTTTTAAATCCATTTTTGTTCTCAGGTTGTGTCATTTATTTTGTGTGTATAGGCTTACTGGTAATTATTTTTTCTAAACTAAAACCACTGGGGTACATAGGTTAGAATGAGTGTTGATGATTGTTCACTGTAGTTTTTCATCTCACTAAAATCAATCGTATATTTGGTATTATGGATTTTTATTATCTTTGTTTCTTGTATGAAGTGTGTTTGTCTCTTTCTCTACCCTTGATACAACTATAATTTGAGAGCCTATTTGAATTGTGTAAAGCTTTTTTCTCGCTGTTGTAACTCACTTGCACTTTGGGTCAAATCAAGTAGCAATCGTGAAGTATAAATAAGTTCAAATAAATGGGTCTTCCAATCCAATGAATTAGCATAGGTTTGTTTGTAAATAAAATTGACTTACTGAAATACTTTGACTGTAGTGTCAGTTTTTGCACCACAAGATGGCACTGCATAGCCTACAATATTTGGGATCAACATGCTGGTTTGTTGCTTAGATTAACCCTCAAGGTGGTGTAATGGATTTAGTTTATTTGATAAACATTTCTAACCACTAACGTGATTATTTGTTTTTGTCCCTTAACCTTCCTCTAGTTGTGAAGTTGAAGGATACAACAAACTACGGTTTGTTTGGAAGCATAAATAGTTCACCAGTAATCAACCTTAACTGGAAAGAGATGTAAGTTCATTAAAACGGCAATGCAACAAGGGGCATGGTGTATTTGATCTCTCTGAATGTTGGGTGCAAAACAAATTACTGCTTGAGGTTTTACCGAATGCAAAGTACATTTCTGTGAATGTTCATGCAAAATAGTTTTTGGCATGCACAAGGAGACACTTTGCATTTCTCCTACTCTTCCTACTGCAGACCTGACAATTCAAAGCGGTGTCCTGGTAGTTCAGTAGTGTCTTCTTCCAATGTAGAAACTCTCATGGAATGTAAACATGCTGAAACCCACCAAAACAAGAGCACACATTTTAGTCCATGAGAAGTTTATCCGAGGGGTTTCAGAGGTCAACAAAACATGTAACTCTCCCTCCTTCCCAGTCCACTTCCTCAATTGAAGGGAAAACTAGGCCCAGTTTGCCTGTAAAATGATTTCAGAGTTACTTACTGTCATTTAACATTCAAAAACAAGAATAGTACATGACAAGGAATGTAAGTAGATGTTGTTCTGTCATCTAAAATGAGCTAGGCCAACTGCAGCAAATAACATTCAAGCATACCATGTATGTATGTTCATGCTGTACATGGAAGAACTGTTCACATGCATGAGAAAACAGGAAGTTAATCTTATCTTCATGTAAGCATGTCAGCGCTGCCTACCTGGGTCACCACCCTCCAAAAGATCTGATCCCATTGGAAAAGTAAATGCATTTACATCTGTACACGTTCATGTTCTACTAATGTGATATGCATATCCAAGTAGACTTGAGCCTGTTTGCGCAAGGAGGCAGAATATAAAGATATGGATGACTGATCAAGTCACGGCAGATGCCTGTCCCATGTCGAAATACAGTGTCTGTCCTATTTCAGACCGATTTAGCGTGAGGATCCACTTGTCCAGTGCTGCTCAGCTTTTAGTATATAACACTGTTAAAGGGGAATGGAACAGACAACTTTAGCAGCTTAAACATATGTGAAATATAATATTTTATTTGTTATGTTACTTTTAATGACTTTGACCCGGTTTCGCGTCCCGTTCTAGCCTAAATCTCACTGTAAATGGAGATTCTCCATTGAAAATATTTTTTAGTCTAGGACTTGACTTAATCCCTGTATGGGAAACCAGGCCCATGTAAAACATATGTTGGCTTTGAAGGTGACTTGTATTTGGTGGATTTTGACCATGGGTGCTGCCATTGTTATTGTCATGGTTACTAAAGCCACAATTATGTCACTGGATGGAAACACAAAATATAAACTTTACTAACTTTATAGGCAAAACGATAAAACTTAAGGTGGCGATAGCTGTAGCCAACAACAATTTTTTTTAATATATATATTTCACATCTGTTTAAACGGTCTAAATTGTCTTAGTGTTTCCATTCCCCTTAAGCTTGACATAAGCTTGTTCACTGATCCGGTATATGTCTTGTTCCAGGTTTTTTTATGGGAACCACAACACGACATCTTCAGGGAATAGATGTTGCGTGCTGTCCCTCCGCTTCCGTTTTATAAAGATACCGTGGCTCTTGACCCCGTGTTTTACTGGTCCCCCGACCATGGTTCCATCCTGGCAGTTAAGACCACCAAATTAAAATGTTAAGCGTTCGTGGCCTTGTCCTCTAGGGTCTGACGTCTGAAAGTCAACCCTGACCAAGTCTGAAGATCAGGTCCCATACGGCATTAGTGCAGATTAACCCAGTAGTGACATGTCAGTTTGATTAAGAGCTGGTCCCTTAACACAAAACGACCCAGCTGGGAAGATGTTGAAGGTCAGAGCAAGTTGTCCAGTTATACAAACAGAGTTGAGGGACCTTTTTAGATTTTTGGCTGGACTGTGGGTGTTGGAAGATATATTTTGGCAGTTTATGTGTAAAATAATTCTTGTGTCAAACTAAGTCTCTTGTTTTGTCTGTCTCTTTTGACTTTTTAATGTTATGTCGCATAATTTATGCTTTTCAAAAGTCAATCTAAAAATAAATTGCTCACTGGTCTGCTGAAAACACAATCTGATAAAGGGTTAACAATGTTAGCTCACATCAAGATAAAGAAAAAAACAAGTGGGAACGTTTACATTTTCCACGTTACATAACCCATGGCCTAAAAGGTGATTTATAAAAACGATGACAAGACACACATTCCCCCGGCTCAGTGCCTTACTAAGTGGTCGGGAATGGATACATTTGACATAAGCCAGCTGTTTCTGAGAAAGAAAAAGGGACTGAGGCGAAACCAGATCCTATCTTAGGAAACCGGTATTGCCTTTTTGTGGTTTGATTTGTCAGTGATAGTCACCTGTGGACCAAGAAACAGATAATGTTAAGGGTCTTATGTGTTCCTATATAGTGTTTGAAGGCAAATGAGTTCACAAACTAAATAGAGGTGGTTAGCACACATATGTGTTGGCATATAAGGGGAGGGAATTGAATGCTAATTATCTTACACCAGGAAATACTTATTGTTCCAAACAATCTGTAATAACATACAAAAATTAAATAAACAGATGAATTTCTTTGCAGAAAGGTTAATTAAATAATATAGTTTGATATAATCTAGTTACTCAACTAGCTGTTGAGTAACAGTAGAACATGTAGAACATCTGGTTTCCTCACAAGAAACAACATGAAACGGCAGCGTTTTATTTCAGGCAGGCTGGTGGTCAACGTTACCACTTCATTTTGTTTAGACTCCAGAAAATGTGTTCTGTATTGGCACATTCTAAATGGTTAGCAACAAGAATAAAAAAAATACAAATATATTTTCTCTATTGTTGGTGAAAAAATGTGCTGTTGAAAAATGAAAAGATCATTGCATGTTGTTCAACCTGGCAGGGTAACTACTATATTAGCTCAGACTTACGTAGACAACACAAAGAACATGCTGTGACACATTTTGTGAACAATGCAGGATGTGTCACATGCTGAATGTATGAGATTGAAGGGTCTTTGGAGCTTTCACATTCATCTGTCTGCTGGTGTGAATCAGAACATGCAGCAATCATAAAGCTGTCACTCAACTTGACATAGCAAAAATCGTCAATAGGACTCTGTGGACCTACTGATAGATCTGATAACATTTATGATTAGACTAAGATGATACATTTAGATACACCGTTTGTGTTGCTTTGTGTACTGTGTGTGTGTGTGTGTCTATGTGTGTGTCTTTGTGTGTGTGTGTGCGCACGTAAGCATGTGACCTTTGCGTGACCGTATCAGTGAGCGACTATCCAGACATGAACAGGCCTTGTCAACTGAACTTGAACACATTAGACAGCAGTGCTAGTAAACAGGAAATATAAAATGAGAAAAAAAAACATGTATGTGTGGGTGGGGGGTTAGTAGCGGTAGCAGAGAATATATAAGAAAAAGTCCCTGTAACATGATTTCATTTCTGATACATTTTAATCAACAGACATTTGGCATGCACCACACACACACACGCACACACACACCCACGCACGCACGCACGCACGCACGCACGCAGGCATGCAGCAGCAGTGTAATCACACATCCAACTGAGAAATATAGACCAACCCATGGATCGGAAAAGAGCAACTGATTGCAGATTAAAATAATCCCTGATGATAGAGGGACACAAGTTGTCTTAAAGGCAAAATGTGTCCAAAAAAAGACAACGGTGTCTTGTAGAGCCTACAAACACCGTACTATAGCTTCAGTACCCATCCATCTGGCATTTCAAGCTAAGTCACAAAGTACCTGGGAGAGTACCTATCAAGTCTGGTGGCAAGCATCGTTCGTCAGCCCATATATTTCAGCCAAGTACTGCAGATGAGGAGTGTGGACAGAATTGTGTGGACAGGGTCTGTCTCACTGTCCGTCCATCCCTCGTTGCCAGGGTAACACCGCTCCGCAGATGGCTTGGCTCAGGGACCGGTTGAAAAATGAGGGGGAATGTTATCTGTGGGGACACAGGATGCATGGAGAGGGAAGTGGGCGTGTCGGTGGAATGGCGGTGTCTGGAGAGTGTCTTCTCGTTGAGGAATATCACTGGCGCCGGAACATTCTCCAGACCACTCAAAAGCGGGAGCAAGACAGGCTGGCAGACAGAGAAGCAAACAGTCAGACAGACAGGTAGGTAAGCCTGCAGGAGACCAGCAGGCAGACACGCAGACAAACCGGCGGGCAGCCAGTGGAAAGACGAGCAGGTAGACAGGCAGGCAGTCAGATTGATAGGTAGGTAGGCGGAGATTCAGATTGTCAGTGGACAAGTAGGCAGGCAGGGAAGAGGTAGGCAGACAGTGGGTAATGCTGACCTATTTAACCTTGGGCCATGCTGCCCTTTGCACCTCTGCTTTGCCAACTTGCCTTCTCGTAAATGTTTTAATTCTTGCAACCTCAAGCACTGTATAAGGACTGTACTATTTCATATTTATTTTTTAACTCATTCGCTTGAGACTATGGTGCTCTCCACTCAGTCACCTTAGAGAGTCCGGCAGTAATGTATAACAAGCTGTTAGTTGTATTTGTGTTAATCATTAAGGCGATTGGACAAATCCTAATATGAATATGAAATAGGAGCGCCTTCCAATTAGAGTGCACTTAGAGCATTACTTCACAGGATACCACTGGCCATGCAGTCTTAAACTAAAATGCAAATCAAACAGACATCAAAAGGCCACTGGAGCACGCGCGC
>JAVQIZ010169524.1:0-12408 GCA_036023535.2 Galaxias brevipinnis | reverse complement strand
TAATAATAATAATAATAATAATAATATGACTTTCAGGTAACAATATGTGTTGCATCTGACGATGCATCACATAATAATAATAATAATAATAATAATATGACTTTCCGGTAACAGTATGTGCTGCATCTGACGATGCATCACATAATTAATCAAATCCGGGCCACTGCAAACCAGACTGTTTGCCACACTCTGCCTTGAAATGGGATCCGACCGTGAGTCGTTACTGTTACTGTTTCATTACTGAAAGTATTGACAAGACTGTTTGAACTGTGTGAAGACGTCTGCATCTTCCTATCGGACCATAGTTCTTCCCTCATTGACCATCTTACTGGTACGAATTGGGTGCTAGCCTTGCACATCTGGCTGGCATTTTTGAAAAACTCCATCCATTAGCTATACTGCTTATCCTTTGCAGGGTCGTGGGGGGACTGGAACCTATCCCAGCCGACACAGGACGAGAGGCGGGGTACACGCTTGACAGGTCGCCAGTCTATCACAGGGCTGACACATAGGGACAGACAACTCACATTCACACCTACGGGCAATTTATAGTTACCAGTTAACCTGCATGTTTTTGGACTGTGGGAGGAAACCGGAGTGCCCTGAGGAAACCCACGCGAACACGGGGAGAACATGCAAACTCCACACAGAAAGGCCCTTGGTTCAGGTGGGGATTGAACCCAGGACCTTCTTGCTGTGAGGCAACAGTGCAAACCACCAAGCCACCCTGCTGCCCAGTATAGTTATTTTTGAAAAACTAAACTGTCTAAATATGTCCCTCCAAGCCCCAAACACTAATGTCCTTACTCTTTCTGACAAAGTAACAACATGTATAAGAAGATGTAGCGCTGGGCCTTGCGAGTCGCTCGGACTTTATGGACAGTGGTGACAGCATCCAATTAATGAATGGTGTTATTGTCACTCACATCTGAAGCCTGCTCGACAGTTTCAATAAATACTTCCCAAAAGATGAAACGCCGGAGAGATATGACTGGATACGCCAGCCTTTCACCAACTCAAGTGCGCAACACCTGCTCTCGGAACTGGAGAATACCCTGTTGGACCTCTATTCTGATCGCACATTACCGACTGTTTTTGTATTGTGCACACTGGAGGTGTTCTTGCTGTCAGTGGCTATATAACACTCAAAAGCGGCAATAAATGTACAGATTTCTTTTGGATCTGCATATTTACGTGAAAAGAGATTTTCCACACTGACTTTCATCAAGGACAAATACAATCATGGCTCATCAGAGTTGAAGATGATCTTTGTGTGGCAGTCTCCAGCATAAAACCAACCATAAAAGAATAGAGTTGCTTTGTTCAAATTAGTTGTTCATCCCACAAAAATGTGTTAGGGTAAGGGAATGATGTCCATGCTACATAACAAAAACAATGAATGAACCCATTGGTTGGGAACAAGCCTTTTTATGGAGGTGTGTCAGAAACTGAGATAACAGACAGAATGTTCATTATTACAGGAAAATGAACTGATGTAAACAGAACAGATGTAAACTGACTTTTTTTTAACAGGGCTATAGATACCTCAATAATCAGAAAATATATTTCAAAATGTTTTTGTTCTTTTTAGCGTAAACCATGTATGTTGATTGTAATAGTGCAGTTCTAATAAATCTTGAACACTGAAGACAAAATTTAATTTCATTTTTCTGTCTGGGCAAAGAAGTGCAGGGAGCAGGTGTGTGTGTGGGGGGGGGGGGGGGTGTGTGAACACCAACCTGAATATTCAGGGGGCTCGCAACTCAAAAAGGTTGAAGACCACTGCTCTATGCTAGTGCGTTGGAACCCCCGACACAAACACAACTCCCCCGTGCTGCAGAGTCAGTTACAAATGTTCAGAAATTTTCGACTTGCACATGTTTTTGTTGATGTTCTGTTGTATGGATATGCGCATTACAGAAACCCTTCGGGCTAAATTACGAGTGCGTGATGGCCTACTTTTATTTGAAAATGTTTTAATCTTATTTCGGTAAATCAATTATCCAAAAATAATTACTTGAATATTCTAATTGTGAAATCTCAAATAACAATCCTGGCCACTTAATCATCTCTCAGCTCCCAATTGGCTAGTTAATCCCCTCTCATGCATCTTAAACCGATGTGTGTTGAGCAAGTCTGGTGCAAAATGGCTGCTGTGGGTGCTACACATCGGCGACCAAACTGTGAATACCAACTGTCTTGGCCATTATGCCGAACACCAGTTGTTAACTGCATCAATGACTCCATCTCTTGGGCCAGGATGTGTTCCCCCTGTTATGATGGGCAAATGTAGGGATAGCAGGCAAAAAATCACAGGACTTAAAGGTTTTGGGGAAACAAGTCAGCAGTATGAATTTGACAGATGTTTAAACTTTCTTTGTTATTGACGGGGCAACGCTATCTGACTGTAACATTCTCCGCTGTCTTATATAGCCTAGTAACAGAACTCTCCTACTTTCAAAATGAAATATCTTCCACAAATATATTATTTATTGACAGAAATAACAGTAGTTGATTGTGTTAATAAAGACGCAACAAACAGGTTCTGTTTCCCCATATTAAAAGTATTGTGTTATAACAGTGATAACACTTACCTATCAAGCTTCTACCACGTTCTACATTCAAAACTTGCAAATGGAATGCTTTTCGATGGTAACAATCTCCACTAGTAACAGAGCTTTCCTACTTTTAAAATTAAATCTATCTCACAATATAATATTTTGGACAGAAATAACAGTAGTTGGTTGTGTCAATAAAGACACAACAAGCATAGATTCTGTTTCCCCATTTTATGAATATAACAAGACAATGATGAAATTTGCCAATCATCTAGAATACAACGTTCTACATATCAAACTAGCTAAGGAAACGCTATCTGACAGTAACATTCTCTGTCCGCTAAGAGTTGGCTATTGTAAAGCAATGATAGCGGAATGGATTAATTTGGAGATTGATGATCAGTCAAAATTGGCATAGGTTTATTTTATTTATTTAAAGGCTTCATAAACCTTCAGAAAGTGAAGGTGTCAGTAAATTAACAAAAAACGATTCTAAATTACAAAATGAATAAGCAGTCAGGAATTGGTGTGTTTTTGAATACTAATAGGCTACTAATAGTTCTTAACAGAAAAAACGCACAAGAAGCCTAACTGTCCTTTACAATCACTCGCTACTGTTTACAACTGGGTAAGTGAGTAACTCGCCTAAGACAAGTTTTAAAATGTTCTGTCAACAAATGGGGTCTTTAGCGCAGTCCACTTGTGCTGCGGTAAGGCAGTCAGTCCAATCAATGGGCACATCACATCTGCATTTGCTCATGGAAATGCATTTTCTAGTTATTAGAATTGTTGATGTAGCTATTCACTGATCAGCCACAACATTAGAACCACTGACAGGTGAAGTGATTGATTATCTCGTTACAATGCCACCGATCAAGGGGTTGAATATATTAGGAAGCAAGTGAACATTCAGTGAAGTTGATATGTTGGAAGCAGGAAAAATGGGTAAGCATAGGATCTGAGCAACTTTGACAAGGGCCAAATTGTGATAGACAATTGGGTCAGACCATTTCTAATACGACAGTTCTTGTGGAGTGTTCCTGGTTTGCAGTGGTTGGTATCTAACAAAAGTGGTCCAAGGAAGCACAATCAGTCAACCGTTGACAGGGTCATGGGTGCCCAAGGCTCATTGATGCACGTGGGAAACGAAAGCCACCTCGTCCGTTCGAATTCCACATTAGCACATATTGCTGCAAAAGTGAATGCTAGCTATGACAGAAAGGTCTCAGAACATACAGAGCTTCTGTGACACAAATTGCTGAAAAAGTGAATGCTGGATATTATATAAAAGTGTCGTAAAACTGTGCATTGCAGCTTGCTACGTATGGGGCTGCTTAGCCGCAGACCTGTGAGAGTGCTCGAGGACACGTGAGCGTCAGAACTGGACCATAAAGCAATGGAAGAAGGTGGCCTGGTCTGATGAATCACATTTTCTCTTCCATTATTTGGATGGCATGGTGTGTTTTTTTACCTGCGAAAGAGATGGCACCAGGATGTGCTATGGGAAGAAGGCAAGTTGTAGGAGGCCATGTACACTCCTTCATGGCAATGGTATGCCCAGGTACCACAGTGGCATCTTTCAAGAGGAAAATGCACCCTGCCACACGGCAAACATTGTTCAGGAATGGTTTGAGGAACATGACAAAGAGTCTGTAGAGTTGACTTGGCCTCCAAATTCCCCAGATCTCAATCCAATCGAGCATCTGTGGAATCCGCTGGAACAAGTATGATTCATGCAACTTGCAGGACTTACAATGTAAAGGATCTACTGCTAATGTCTTGGTGCCAGATTCCACAGGACACCTTCAGAGGTCCTGTTGAGTCCATACCTTGACGGGTCAGAGCTGTTTTTGTTGCCAAAGGGGAACCTACATATTATTAGGCAGGTGGTTTTAATATTCTAGCTGATTGGTGTACTCCAGCCTCAAACCTGACCACCCCCCTATTTTCAGGGAACAAAACAAAGTGAATACAATGTCAAACTGTAGGGAATTTAGCTGCATCTTCTTTCTCTAATGACAATGGATAATAAGTTCCCATTAACACATTTCATATGTAATATTTGGTCGTACTTCCTTTGGTTATTGAGTCACTCTGAGTTGCCTCTCTTGTATAAAATACAATTACTGCACTTGATGATTGGAAATGCTTCACAACTTTGTTAATTGCCTTTTCTAAGGCTTTTGATACAGTTGATCACAAATACTTCTGGACATTTTCAACACAGTGTTTTGATGAAGCAGCCTTTACCTAGTTTCTGGACTGCCTCTGATAGAAAGTAGTGAATTGATGCTTTGGGCTGGAAATCAAAGGTTGTAAAAATAAAGAATGGCATGGCACAAGGTTTTGTTTTAGCTCCTACATTGTTTTCACTTTATATCAATATTTGTGCCTCTGTTATAAACAGTGAAGAAAATGTCTGTACTTGGTCGAGAGGTTCTTGCCATAATATCAATTACTACAGCAGTGAAATAGGGCTTTGCCACGTACCAACACTGCCTCGACAACACACGACTGACGGTCTCAAATGCATTAAGGAGACCGGCAATTCCACAAATTAACTTTTGACAAGGCACACCTATTTACTGAAAACCATTCCAGGTGACTACCTCATGAAGCCGGTTTAGGGAATGCCAAGAGTGTGCTAAGCTTTCATCAAAGCAAAAGGTGGCTACTCAAACACATAAAACATGTTTTGCTGAATTAGCACTTTTTTTTTGTTTACTACATAATTCCATATGTCTTATTTCATAGATTTGATGTCTTCAGTATTAATCTGCTATGTAGAAAATAAATAAATAAAATCCACTGAATGAGATGGTCTGTCCAAACTTTTGACTGGTACTATATGTTGTTGGAGACAAGGGGTCAGACATTAAGTCTGTGACTTTAAAGTGGCATTATGGGAGTATAGTGGTTTTTGTTTACTTTGGTTTTCAACTCGTGTGGTTGCTGTGAGTGCAAACAAGGGAACAAAGAAATTATGAGCTACTGTTTCACTGAATTACCTTAGTGTTTTTGTGCTGAAATATTTAATCAGAAAGATGTAACCAACAGTCTATGGTCTGGAGGACGTGAGACGTAAAGTAACAATAGCCTATATTTGAGTATAAAATAATGTCTGTGTTGTGTACCTTATACCAGCGTCTTTGAGTGTCATGAAAAGCGCTTTATAAATAGAATGTATTATATCAGCGTTATACCGACATGTTTATGTGGTTTTCACGGTGCCATGTATTGAACAGTACTATTTGTTTTTGAAGAGAAATGCAACCAATTGGATCTGTGTTTCCCAACCTTTTTCAATCCATGGCACACTTGCATAAACTTATTTATTTTGCGGCACACCCCAGATGTAAAACTGAGTCAAACTTCCTGAAATTCCACAGCACACCTGATGATGTCTGACGGCACACCAGAGTGCCATGGCACACAGGTTGGGAAACACAGAATTAGATTATTATTTTTCTAACTGTCTGGGGAGAATATATCCTCCCCCAGAGTGTTCTATATCCTTGATAGAATACTCCAACCATTAAATGGAACGAGAGCATAATTTGGATCAAATTTGATCAGCCAATTATATGAATTTGTTGCAGTTGGCGCATATTCTTTAAAAATGTCTCATGACTTTTAAAGTATTCCAGAAAACCCCACTCACTGACCTAGTTTCACGCACAAACTAGCTAGAAGTTCTGGTATACATTATGTCCTTAATCAATTTAGTATAGATAATATCTAAGTGTGTGTTTCCGAACATAGCACATGCCCCCCAGAAGTTCCTCATAAAAAATCAGGAGCAATGGTTGTGGCTCTGCCCCTCAACTGCCACACTAAGCATTTTGCATATTGTGCAATTATGATTTTGACATTGGCAACCAAGGTGCTTCAGGTATTAATTTAGCTAAACATCTAGTTACAAAGGCCTACATTCCTAGATAGTTTTTCAATTGAATACATTTAGTTTTCATTAGGCCTATATCATGTGTCCCTATATAAGATGATTTAATTATTGAATTAACATTGAAATCATGAACAGAAACTTTAATCACAATTTACCGTACATTGAAACATACATTTTTTAAAATCTTTTCTCATCTCATTTAGGGAGTATTATATTATGGTTAAAGCGCTGACCAGATTTATGTATTTGACTGTCTATTCAGAGGATTTGTCAAGGATCTGGATTACCGATTAATCTTGTGTGTGTGGAATGCATCATTATATGGGTTCCTTTTCTGAATGGAGCTAATTTGGCAGCTATTATATGTTCCCATTTGTACTTCCTCCAATAAAGTGTTTCTCTGGCTCTGAGCCTTTCCAACCTCCTTAACAGGCTGTATTTCTCTTTTTCACCCATTTCAAGGGTCATGACGATGAAGTGTTTGTCCTAGAAGCTCATCCCTATGACTCCCGCATTATGCTCTCAGCTGGTCATGACGGCAATATTTACATCTGGGACCTGACTAAGGGCACTAAAATCCGCAACTTTTTTAACATGGTAAGTGGTCAATTGTAATAGTTATTTGTATATTTTAATGTTCTTGCTTTTACTCAACTATTACGTTTTTGTACTATTATGTTTTTGCACTTTAGATTGAAGGTCAAGGACATGGTGCAGTGTTTGACTGCAAGTTTTCTTCCGACGGGCAACACTTTGCCTGCACAGACTCCCATGGCCACCTGCTTATCTTTGGCTTTGGCTGCAGTAAACCCTATGAAAAGGTTTGTCTTCAAGTACTTCAAATAGATATTTTAAATATTAAACTCATTCATGGCAATTACTAAATTGAGGTAATTATTAAAATGTAATGGTTTACCAATGGCAGCTAAATTCAAATACAATGCCTGAAAAAGTATTGCCCCGCTACATATTCTGTAGTTTGGCATTTATTTTACATAGGTCTAGTCAGATATGTAACTAAAATGTAAGGCTAGATAAAATAAGGACTGAACGATTTGGGGAAAATATGTAATTGCAGTTTTTCTGAGAGAGAGTGTGATTGTGATTTGATTTACATTATCTTTATTTGTTGTAAAGCTTCAGTTCAATATTCCCTGTGTAATAGATTTCAAACGTGATGGAGCATTATCTCATTATATACTATCAAAATATGCTCTATATTTTAATGCAAGGATAAGAACTGAAGATATTAATTGTTTAAAAAAAAGCTATTAGAAAATAATAGGACCTTTCTGTAAACCTAAGTATTTTTGAAAGTAGGTACTTCTGTACTTTGAAAGTAGAAATTTAAATTGAACACTTACACTTTTAGTGGATGCCCCTTCACCTGACCGCCAATCTTCAATAAGAGAACAATGTAGAGACAAAACATGAGGATAGACAACTGATATAGCCTACAATGGCTAAGGAGACACAATTAAGGGTCACACACACACACACACGCACACACATACACACACAGGCCTACACATAGGCAAGGTGCAGATGACTTATCTTTTATAGTGCTGGTTCTTTCATGCAGCTAGTAATTGTTACAGAATGATTATGAAATACTTTTTGGACTTTTGTAGGTGAGCAACAGTACGTTAAAATTATCTGACACAGATTGTATAAGGCATACTGAGTTGATGTGGCTGTTGAAATGTAGATCTGAGACCGGTGTAATGGCCTAATAAAGAAAACTGGGATCAATATGTAATTGGTAAAACAAATATTTTTTGATAGATTATTTACATAAATATACGACTTGACCTTGAGTAGGCCTATCACAGGTGCTCTGTTTACAGAAACAATACTATTTGCTTGACATTACGCTACCCTCTCAAATCCAAGATCCGCGCAGATCTCCACAATTGTGTCTTTTTTTGGAACCAGTGATTTGCATAACTTGTTTCAAAGATTTGTTTGTTTGTTTGTTTATTTTTTTATTTATATATTTATTTATCTATCATACTCACTCTCACACACTGTGATAGCCAAACCACAACACTGAGCTCGGGTTTTTTGTTGTTGGTTTTGTGGACGGTGGTTACATTTGTTTATTGCATACAACCGGCAAACTTTATAATAAATAAAATATTATTCTTTCAGGCACACATTAAGTTTAGCTTGGGTATGTGTACAGCTAAGAACTGCGCAGTTCGTCCCTTTCAACAACAGTTATTACTGTTCCTCACTTTTTACCAAAGTTTTGCTAGCTAATCAGCAAAAGCTGTGCTATGCCGATGAAGCTAAAAACAAACAGCGTATCTACACTTCTGCCTGAAGTTTTGTCAATAACGGTAAATGTTATTTTCGACATTCGAAAATATCTTGGATTATACAGCCTACATTTTTCCACATTAAAGTAACAAATAACGACAGATATTGCATTAAAGTAGTGAAGTCAAAAGTAGGATAGTTTTGTTTGAAATATAGTGGAGTGAAAGTAAAAAGTCTCCCAAAATGGAAACACTTCAGTAAAGTACAAATACACGGAAAGGTACTTAAGTACAGTAACAAAGTACATGTACTAAATTGACAACACAAATTTTTCGTGGGTTTTGTGTAATTGTTGGTGGCTGTATACGTAGTTGAATTAGGCCACTTCTGATTACTGAGCATGAGTGTCACACAAGGACAGCATTCATTTGTAAAAGCATTGACCATTTAAATCCTGGGTTAGACGAGCTATAATCGCAGCCGTTGTGATTTGCTAATTGCATTATTTCATAACTTAAAAAAAACTAATTTTAAATCGATACATTTTTCAGCCCTAGTTAAAATGTACCGTAAGTTAACAAATTATACTGAATTTGAACTCTAGGTAGTGTGCTTTCATCTGTGGCAGCTTATCTAGTGTGTGATGGAGTGAAGTGAGATGTAAGGAAGCCTTTGCCTTGGTGTTTGACAGTGTCAATTTAGTCATTTTTAGGCCTACTACTACAGAACAGAGTTGTTAATCAAACAAAATTGTGTCACTTTAAACATACAGTAGTGTCTGGTAAATGTTTTAATTGTGTCCAGAGAGTATTCTAATAGAGTAGGGTGTCAAAGGTAAGTCATTTGAAATTCGATTGTTAAGCGTGAGAAATATGCACAAGCCACCGTTTACGTGAGACGTAAGATTGTTGCACCTTGCTTTAGCTTACCAGCCCACATTTCAGAAAGAATATTGTCTTAAAAATTTAGAAAATAAGGGCCTGCTGTGGGATGAGCACTGAAAGATTTGCTTGCAATAAGTGATGCATTGCCCAACTAACCATTTCAACCACAGCATTTAAGATAACTGCTCTATTTGCCACTCATTAAATGTAGCCAATTTAACAAAAAATTTATACCTATTATGGTAGCGCTTTATTTTACGGTTACAAAAATTACCAAGCAATTTCACAATGTACCTGGTAATAACTGGTATTTACCAGCACTTGCCAGAACAATGGTATTTAGGTAATAACACATTTTTAGTCGCTACTTGCGACCGTAGCTGTTAATGGGGATCATGTTCAAGGTGGTCACGTTCAATGTATCGGTAGCTTTGCTACCTTGTAACTACAGGTGAAACAACTAAATAACACCATGGGAATAGTACTGTAAACCAATTTTTGGTAACTGTAATTTAGTTACTCAAATGTGAAGAATAATGCGTTACTTTACTAGTTACCGCCAATAGTAGTGAAATTACTGTCACTTTGTAACGCGTTACTCCCAACACTGCTCATCAGTCTAGTGTCTTGATGAAATTCCACTTTAGTTATCTAGTAACTACATAAAAAAAAACAAATAACACTGTCGTAATAGTACTGTAAACTGAAGTCAAGGCTGTGAACCGATTGGTACTAATGTAGAAACTTTGTGGATTATGCTCATCATTTTCTCATAGGAGTCATGTAAGGTCTACACTTAAAGGGATACTTCACCGATTTTCTTAAACTATATGTCGTTGAGGCTAAATTAAGTATGTATATTGAACAAATACGGGTCATTGGATCAATGGAAGTGAAATTCATGTATTTTTCCGACCACAGGCATTTATATGGTTAATTAATTGTACACCACAATGCCCATTGATATTTGCGCGAATCAAACTTAGAACAAGTAAACGCTCTCCCCTTGGCTGAAAACGTCTGTAGATTTAAAAAATTGAGGAAGAATCCCTGATGACGCAATAGTAATTTTCTTAACTCGTTTGACATACTGCAGTTTATTTGCGAAATGCTAAATGACGATACAATGTTTCAAATACAAAACTTCAATAAGGTGACAGTTATCTTACGGTGCTCCAAAAGAGTTTTGAATGATGTTGTTTATTTCCTATTTACACAGGATACTGAATAAGAGTGGTAATAAATGAGGAATAGTTGCAACTTTAGAATAACTTGCTCAAGATGTCTGCAATACATTATATAGTGTTAACAAATTCCTTACTAATTTATTTTCAAATCAGTTGATAAAGGCGTTATTCCCGGGTCGACGATGCAGGACGTGTACCCTGCACTTCTTTGGTGTGAAAGGACTACTCGATCCGGCTTATGATCAAGAAACTTCATTGGTTTTGGATGGGCGCCTCAGTATTAAACACAGTTGTGCGACAAGAATCAACAATGTCAGGCATATAGCTAGTTGAGAACGGGTCAATATAATTTCTATTTAATAAACAATGTTTATTAAACACCTTCATCGCAGAACGAAGGACTTTCTTCTGCTGTAAATTGAGGACACTGGGTGAATCCTTTTATTCACTAGTAAGTGGGTATGCTGCAACTGTGTGCCGCAATCTCCACTCCATCAACCAAATACAGTATCAGTGGTAGAAACGTCCACTTTCAATGATGTAGGAACGTAACACATCTGTTGAGCAGTGACGTACAAAGGTCCTCCTAGGGATATTGGTGACCATGCACATATTTTGAACTATTAGAGTACAAATGTACTGAATTAGAGCATTCTTGGATGATTAAGTATTAGTTTGTGCATACTTTACTAATAATTTACCAAGACCTAGATAAACAATTAATAACATACTTAGTGATCCTTCAATACTGACAACATAAGAATTTATAGATCATCTGGTAACAATTCATTCATCATTTACTGCCTAGATAAATGAAAGATTACAGTTATTAATCTTTTTAGAAATGATTTATAGATAATTATCACACATTTATTAATAATACAATTCTAGTTTATTGATGATCTAATAACTACTTGTTAATGAAAGTTTGTATAAAGTGTTACCAGGCGCACTCAACAGATAGCTATCACACACAACAATCAGTCTGGGTGATACCACGTCAGCCAATTTGCGCCAGACTTGCTCACCCTACATATTGCGACTCACTCACTCATTCACTCACTCTGGCAGTGCTGTAGTCAGGGCACTGATAGAAGGTTCAACCCATGTTTTTTTTGTAAGTTGGTGGAAACCGGAGCACCTATAGGAAATCAACACTAACACGAGGAGAACATGCAAACTCCACACAGAAAGGCCCTTGGGGAGAGGACGCACCCCTGAGGCGATCCGGTGGAGGAAAAAAGAACGTCTGATAAAACACCATTTACAGTCACACGTTGCAACCTTTCATTCAAAAAGGCCATCAGCCAACAAATCAAACCAGCTAGCAATATGTTTTACAGCCTTGGTGCAAGAGTATGGGGTGAGGGGGTCACTACTCAGGGCCATCCGATCGCTGTACTCCCAAAGCGAGAGCTGTGTCCGTGTCCTCGGCAGTAAGTCGGACTAGTTTCCGGTGAGGGTTGGCCTCCTCCAAGGCTGCGCTTTGTCACATATCCTGTTTGTAATATTCATGGACAGGATTTCACGGCGTAGCCGCGGGGGAGGGGGACTGCAGGTTGGTGGGCTGAGGATTGCATCACTGCTTTTTGCGGATGATGTGGTTCTGATGG
>JAVQIZ010169516.1:0-34983 GCA_036023535.2 Galaxias brevipinnis | reverse complement strand
CTACTTGCACGGGGCTGTTGTGAGCCAGGTGGAGTCGCCAGAAGAAGTGGCAGGAAGTAGTGCCCGTTTTCCTGCTTGTGGGCATGCTGGAGTCTGTCCATGGAGCTGTGGGCTTGAGGCACTCTGAGGTGACACAGACCCATGGCTGTCTCCACCAGGCTTTCTACTGGGGGCAGAACAAAAGGTTCTTTGAAGATTTCTGTTGACACTGCGACCCATGCACCGCATGAAAAGGACCCCCTGATACTGGGGAGGGAGATCCACACCCTGGGACTGACCTAAGGTCAACCTACTGACTAGCCCTCCATCCCTCCAGGGCCAGAATACACCAGGAGATCCAGTACCTGTTGGAGACAGCCCACACCTTGGGCAGCAGCTAGCGAGTGCAGTTGTGACATTGAAACAAAACTATGGCATGCAAAAGCAGGGCATACACTTTGAGGCTGACTATATGGTTTGGGTACAACGTCCCCAGAGGAAGAAAGGACGTTGCCCCAAACTGGAAAGCAAGTAGACAAGGCCTTGTAGAGTACTGGTGAGGATAGAGGTGGTGGTGTACCGGGTTCAACTGCTGCCTCGTGGGAGGAGGGTGGTACTTCACATGGACAGACTGGCACCATACCGTGGTACTGCCACCACCCAGACCCCTGCAAGCTCTGTCCCCCATCATCCAATGGAAAACTCGACATGGTCCCACCCCCGCAAAGCGGAACGCACCCCCACCTCCTCCCTGGGATACTCCTCACAGTCAGTGACTGTTCCCTAAAGGTCCATATCCATGCCCCTTTTGCCCTCTCCCATGCCCATGGGTCCCTCATCAGCCATAGGGCCATTGTCCCCAGTCCCCTCAAATGCTACCTGATCTGAGGAGCCACCTGTCAGTCATCTATCTGCCAACCACATGGTGCCCTGTATATTCTGACCTGGGGAAGCATAGTGGTTGGTTACCGGTGAGTGAGTGAAGGGGAGGAGGGGTTGTGTGTTCCTATTTAGGCCAAGGGGACAGGGGATCTCTCTCCAAGTCTGTAGGAGAAAGTCTGTATGAGAAAAGTTGGAAGTGTTAGTTTGGTACAGTGGGTTTTTGCTTGTACAGCTTGGAGGCATGGACTCTGGCCATACAATTGTCTGTGTTCAATAAACAGCCTTGAAGTGCTGATATACTGGACATTCTGTTTTTCACCATTAAGGGTTGTTAGTCATTTATCTCTGCTTAGGTTTTATTAAGCTTTAAGATAAAGGCTACGAGGTGGTATATACAAGTCTTATCCGTACTCCCATTAAGAAACTGGTAGGTGAAAAAATGGCTACAGTTTCCCAGATTACTTTGAAAAATGCCTAGCTATTCATGTTCATGTTTTCAGTCCTCACACTCTAATAAAACAGTAGGTTGGGCAATGCCCCAGATTATTACCAGACTAATGTCCCGTAAAGTCAGCCAATTAATTCCATACGTTTTCCCTTTAAATTAGTACTTTTGAAGCAGATAAAAGCAACCACACAAAGTGAGCACGCCTATATATAGGCCATGTTAGATCCTAGTAGGAGTAGAACACGCAAACCAGGGCACCAAGCAGAAGTTGTCTGCCAGGTACCTGACAGCACAGCATTTCTCTGTATAAGTAGCCCCATTGCCAACCAGTATAAAGTAATCAAGCAACCCATCAGCTTACAAGTATGCAAGTTGTGAAGAAGCTGTGAAGAGAGAGGTCTGTGGGGAAGAGCGTGTGTGTTTGTTTGCCTGCATGCAGTATTTCTTTTCATGTAGACATCAGTAATTGGTCTTAATCTACTTGACAATTAGTATGCCCTGCAAACACTATTGTCCTACCTATTTACTATTATAAAGGAACTGGGCGGTCTGAGCATTGCAGGTTTGCTGTCCCACAGGCATAAAGCTAGCTGGCCAGTTGGGTTGCCAGCAAAGTGCCAGGCTGCTCCAGCCTATGGCTCCCTCTGGGCCAACTCGGCATGCTGTGCAATGATCCAACGACCCTTACGACACACTTTCCTCCCCACTGCAACTACTAGTGATAAATTACACCCCCTAGCTTTTTCTCCTACATGTATCAGGCTTGTAAACCATGGCTGAGGGAGGGGGGATGGGGAACGGGGACGGGGTTTAGGGGACGGATGGAAACAAATAAAATGTGAGAAAATGAGGTACTGTACAGGAAGACAAAGGAAAGATAAATAATACAACAACAAGAACAAGAGATGCATACAAAGCTACTTTTAAAAAAAGCTATCGGCACAAAATTCAGGGGCTTTGATAAATTTGTTGTCTCTTTTCATTGTTATTTTAATTGATAAAGGTTATGCTTTATTCAAATTAATTTGTGTAAATCTGAACATTAAACACCTACCACCAACTCAATTATATTGTTTAATTATATGGAATCTTATAGCAATTGCAATGAGCTTTTATTCATGTCCAGATTATATGCAGATCCTTCCAAATGTCACATTAGTGAATTTCCTTCTGTCTTCTCGCCTGTTGCTGATGAAGTCAACACATCACGACGTGGGCATACAGCCAGTGTGCACGTTTCTACAGGCCAGTGCTTTATTAAGTGTACACTCACTCTCTATGGACAGTTTACATTTTCAGCACTAACCAACAGAGAAAAACAGGGAGGAACCCTTCATAGAAGCTTGTCACGGCTGGCTTGATAAATAGAATAGTCCAAACTATAAACAAAGAAAAAAAAAATGCTGCATATTGTTTTAACGAATATCAGTTCATCGTATTCATAATAGTTCATCACAGTTGAGTAGCGACGCGGCTTGGAAGTATGACATTATCATTCAGACTTACTCAGCCAAATGCTTGCCGTAGCTCTCACTGGCATCGCAGCCTCTTTCTCACATGTGGAAACAAGCAGGCAGAAATAACTAAGTAACAAAGCGACGGGGACAGTCCATTGAAAACGGTGTTGACACACAACCAAAGCAATCTTGCGTACCGCAGGGCAGTCTTTGTTAACGGGTGTGAGCCACCACAGCAGGAGCCAGACTCAATAACAAAATACTTCATCAACTCCAGTGCTGGTGTAAATAGATAGTAAACCAAGTTGAAATGTAAGTGGCCAGAAACCTAGGATTTACCAAAGTTAGTATAGTAATAATGAGCTCAGTTCTCACAGTAGAACACATATTGTGGACCGTATATATCAGATTCTCAGGGAGAAATGAACGGCGCTTGCCAGAGTGTGCTTCAGGTGCTACCAATAACATGGACTTACATGTCCTATCACAGAGGGCTGTCTACGAGCGGACAGTAAATGAAACTGAAGGAGTGTGTGTATGAGTGAGCGCAGCACACGTTGACAGGACACTGCAATATCACCCACATAAAAAAACTTCTTAAACATCCTGTATGTCAAGCAGACCCCAAGATCAGGGCCAACACACCATCTGCAGCCTGCAGAACACCCACGCCCACCTCACACACACACATTCTGCAGTGTGGGCAGCCATTCAAAGTGCACTCGGTAACAGTAACCCACGGCAACCCAAATAACCCCCCGGCCCCCCTCCCGGACAGAGAGAGCTCCATTGCCAGTTTAGGAGAAAGGGTTGACTCTTCCAGAGTGCCTGTGGCAGAGTGAGTGAAGACCTTTGGCCACAGACTTAACTGTAACTCGTACCCCTTGTTCACCCCTGCGAAAGTACATGGCAGTGCCCCTCTTAAAAGTTCACGTAGTTTAATTTATTCAACAGAGAGGATTTGTTGAAGAGTGGACACAAGCCCGTTACTTTATCCATTCACATGTTCTGCTCGATCAGAGGAGAGTCCAATTCTTATGAACAGTGAGAAACAGTTTCATTTTCTGTTTAATATGTCGACCAGCAGTACGATAGATAAATGCACGGAACTGAATCAATGAGTAAATCTGAGCACATGCTCATTTACACTCACTAGTTCTCTCTTGACACGTCTGCCTGCTTCGTCTCACTCATACACTGACATGCACACCTAATAATAAGACACTCTATCATGCTTTGTAGCTCTCTTACCGTAATGGTTGTGCTGGTGGTGCTCCAGCATGCTTAAAGGGGGGTCCGCAGCCCCCAGTTCAGCCAGTCTGCGGCTAGCTGTGGTCAGCTCTGAGCGCAGATTGGTCACCTCTTGGCTCGCTGACTGGATGGCGCCGTCTAGGCGACCCGCCAATTGTTTGTTATCATCCATCACTTTCAGGATTTTTGTCTGAGGAAAAGAGAATCCAAAATAGGTGACATAGTGTCAAGTGGATAATTTCCACCAATAAAATATTGTCCCTTGTGTTTCTCTCTTTTTTTCTCTTCTTTGCCTTCCTTCTTTAAAAATGAAGTAAAATCCTCATAAATGTTTGTCCTTTTTTTAGAAAGGCCTTTTGTTAGGAGGAAATGTGCTGTGTAACTGTTATCAGCTGTGGGAGTGTGTGAGCGCGTCTGTGTGAGTGTGTGTGACAGTGTGCGTGAGTGTGAGAGAGAGTTCTGTAATAGAATGAGAGAGGGAGCAGTCTCCCTCTGTTAAATGTGTTCCCTGCAGCTGACTGTTGAAAGGACACAGAGCATTGAGAGATGACAAGCACCTTTTTAAATGGACTGAACCATCTGTAGGAAAAGCCGAAGGGGGGGAGACACTAACGGGAGTGAGCCAGTCCATAATCTGTGAATGGAAGCCCCTGGACCTTCTGAAGTTTCCCTCAGTTGTAAGTTGTGTCTGATTTTAAGAAAAGACAGACCAATTACTATGACATTTCAGTTTTTTTTCTCTTTCTTTTAATCTTTCTCTGTAGTCTTTCCCCCCTCTCTGCATACCTCTCTGCATAAATCATGCTTGGGAAAAAAAAGAAGGGGAAAAATGCGGGGGATAATATAAATGGTTGCATTGCCACAGCTTTCAACACATTTATGGTAAGTTGAGGTTCATGAGTCACTGCCCTCTCAGCATTGGAGATAGCACAAGACAATGTGGATTACTCACTGTAACCCTGCAAAGGGTTGAGGCAGTGGCTTGGAAAACCTCGTTAGAAAGATATTGTGTAATGCTGCTGAGGCCACATCAACATGACAGTTTAAAATTGTGTCATTCATTACTTTTCCTGCCACCTAATTTCTTTGAGGTAAAATGTAAACAATACAGGCAGCATTGACGAAATAGCTCCAGATCTGATGTTCACCATCGCTGAATGGCAAACAGCAGAACTTTTCAGCTCCTAATCTGACTACAGTAAAAATGTACATCTTTTGTTAGACAGTGTGATGCATAATATAAGGAAATATCTTAAAGCTATACATAGTATCTGGATTGAACATATACTAGTTATTATCCAATGCTTGCCAGACATTTTACAAACATTAAGTGTTCGGGTGAATTTAGAATCTTGCATATTGTGGTGTGGGAGACCATCCACTGGTGGGACTTATAAGGAGCTCACTGACAGAGGTGGAGGCAGTTGATGAGTTTTATAGAGGGTTTGCAGGGGGGTTACAGACAGTAGTGTTCTTTCAGGGAAGGCCCAAAACTTTTCCAAATAATGTAGCATGTAAGCATTTAATTTCAAATAAATATTAAAATATTAATACAAATAAATCTGTTCATAAATCAAACTAAATATAAACATTAAAATAGGTAGCCTATTGTAAGTTTGATTTAAAATGTACTACTATTTTCAGTATAACCAACCCATCTATCTAGAGTAGGGAGAGGGTTAACATGTGAAGTTAGTTCTGTAGTTAGTAGTTTGTGTAGTTAGTAGTTAGTAGGAGATAGTCAGTAAGTCTATAGTGGAGTTTATATTTGTTAGCTTTACACTACAACAGTGTGACCAGTGCTTTGTCATTGTATTTACCTGGTGCTCCTATGGGTATTTTACCTGTAGGAGTTGATTTTGGCGACTCCAACCATTTTCTTGGTGTAATTATCTTCCCTAACCGTCGCAAAGAAGACGTGCAGAATGCTTGCGGGCACTGCATATTGCTAGCACGATCAACAATTATACTCCAGGTATGGGCATCGCTTTCTGATTGAGGCACTTCCTTGCGCCATACAGCAATTCGTCAAAGTTTCGCGGGAGATCGTATCCGGTGGCAGACAACTACGTACAAAACTAAAGTCAGGCCTAGTTAACTTACTATATGATCATTTAATTAAAAAAAAACTGATTTGCCAATTTTGTAAGCCTACTGCTTTCCTAATCCAGTCCCATTCCTTCCTCTATCTAGCTGGTCCACCCAGGGCTATTTAGATCAGAAGTGTTAGTTCCACAAAAAACTTAGAGCATCATGGGTAGCGAGACACTTGTCATGATCTTTCGATTGTGAACCTCTGCGTGCGTCTGTGGATGGTCGGACGGTAAGGAAGTCAACTTATAGAAATGAGCCTCCATGAAGTGAAGTTCACTGGAACCAGAACCTCGCTCGCTTTAGTCTTTAGCCACTAGCCAGACCACTAATGCAATTGCGGCGCTGCTCCACTAGTCGGGCCAAGTTATGGTGAGAAACACTCAGTTCAGGTGACATTGAGAACAAGTTCTCCTTAGACTGACTTTGAAAACAAGTCGTGATGACGGCAAATTGTGACGAAACTGACAACCAACTAAGAATGACTCCATCTTGTGGTGATATCGAAACCAACTTTTAATTAGACTGACTTTGAAAACAAATCCTGTTGATAATGACACAAGGTTTTGACGAGATGTGTACAACACTTTGTTAAACTGACTTTGAAAGCAAGTTTTAGCAACAATGACCACAAGTTTTGAAGAGATCGATACAAAGTATGACTGAGACTGACATGTCCTAAAACGGACACTGTACGGACCTCTGTGAGTCTATTCTCCTGCATGGGTTTGTCTATCTACATTGTATCTACAGTGCAGGGAGCCCGACGTTTTGCTGTACCATATAGATTCATTCTCCCTGGGTGCTTTGTAAAGATTCTGTCATAGCCAAGACAAGAACTTTGTTTTGTGAGAAATGCAATTTGAAATTGAAATACATCAGTGAGAGGGAAAACAACTGTTTTAGTAGTAACATCAAGATATCAACATATAGGAATAGGAGACATCCAAGAAAGGTCTGACATTAAAAGATCTAACTTATCACAAGAAAGTGTGATTATTACCATACAGGTTTATGTAGTTCAACTTGACTTCTGGCCAAGTCCAGGTCGGTCCTCAGCAGGGAATTTAAATTGAATGGAAAGATACCCACCGCTGAGAAACTGTTCAGGGATTCCACACTGCAATGCAGAACTTATGGATTGCACCAAAACCACCTGCTCTGTTAGATGCTATCTGGACTGTGAAAATACTCAGATAAAAAAGGTGATGCTAGAATATGAACATAGCACCAATGTTTCTTTGGCTTGACATTGTCTCCATATTAGTGATAATACAACAATGTAAAATGTGTGAGGGGGAAATTGGGAATGAGATTGCGTTGCTGTTTTTTTAGTCCATAGATATTATCTTGCTGCTATCATGATAATCCTGTTCACAAAGCTCAGTGCAGAGGCTTTTCTTTCTAACTTGCACACCAACACAAACACACACAAACACATACGAATGTAGCCACACAAGAATAATAACAATAACTTCCTGAGCTCAGAGAGTGTTTACCAAAGCTACACCATTTGTACCTGCTGGAGTGTAGGAAGCCTTCCATCTGGTTGTTGTCAACACTTCGAAGTAGAAGCTTAACACCTCCTCAGGCTAGCTTTATAGTTATTACCTCTTTACTCATGTAATGTAATTACATTTATTAAATGTATACTAGATTAATAAACTGAGTTACCTAAGAAAAAGGAAAGACAGCAACTACTGTACAAAATAAACCACACCGTGTTCTCTACCTCTGCACTGACAATTATTTCTGAATTCATTTGATTCTCTATTTCCCCAACAGAGACGGAAACCACTGTCTATTTGGACACACTCAGAAAAGTATGATGTTTGTGAACAGTGATTCATGATAATACAAGTAAAGGCATACATGTGATGAACAGAATCAATCGATTGTGTTACATCGTGACAAGGACGACAAAGAATTTGAGAGGTAAGGGTGACCTCCACACATTTGTCAGTGTTGCCACAGTCCCAATTAATAGTAACACCCCAATCAATTGAATTAAAGAGCTTGTGTTTCCCCCCGCAATGCATACAACAACATTCCCCAATATAAACTTTCACATGACACCATAAACAGTAGTGGGCAAGTCATGTAAGCAGCATCGTGGGGGTAAACAGGAAAGGCTATGAGTTCTACACTGAACTGAGCTCTGTTAGGCAAAACTAGACAAAGAACAGAGCAAGGCTTGAGAAATCAACACAAGGTCTTGTTCACTGTAGCAGTCTGTCTATTCTCGTCCCTGCCCTCCCCAGTGTTTCAACTGTCAATAAAAACACAATAGCGGAGCCTGGCAGCTGGAGACTAAGAACACCAGTGTCCAAAGGATAAGTACATCTACTTTTTATTTTCATCAAGGTTTTCCATGTTTTATTTTTGCATTGGGTTTGCGTGACCAGGCCGGTTTACTTTGATCAGCATTTCTATAAAAGTCACAGCTAATGAATTAAGTTATCCTATTTTTATCCTATAATTCCTTGGCGTTCAACCTCTCATTGGTGCAGCTTCTTTTCCCCAGTATCACTCCATCCTGGGTTTGTGAGCAATTGGGTTCCCCTGGTAAAAAAAAGGCAATTGGCGTTTGACAACAAATAGGTTCCCAAAGGGTGGATATCGATGTCTCTGCTGTCCTTGCCCGCTGTCAAACCCATGTACCTTTAGCTTGGAAATAAATACACAGATTGAGTTCGACAAACAGGAGCTTGTTGACACACACTGATAAGATTTCTATTCTGTCTGAGAAATTAAAGAGGTAAGGGAATGTGGGGAATGGAAGGTGTCACTGATGTATTACTAGGAGCCCAAAGCATTTGGTCCCTTTGCACACATCCCTCCCCAGTGCCCACATACAAATCCGGTGTCCCAAGTCAGATGCGAGAGCGATGACAGTAAGCGTATGTTTTAAATATACACTTTAATGCCTAACTGCGTCTGGCATGGTGATAAAAGGTCAAGGCTGAGCTTTTTCATAAAGCCTTTGAAAGTAATTAAGATACAATGATGTTAGTTTGAAGTAAGGCTAGCTGTGGTTCAGGTTGCAAGTTAACAGATAAAATGGGATTAAGGGCTGTGCCGTTACCTTGTGCTTGCAGTTTTTGGGGGGTTTGTGGTATTGTGATGCATGGAATAAAAGGGATTAGGTTTTGTGCACACATGGTGGCAAATTGAGCACAATAGCTATCCTTCACAAAACCTTCACCTATAGTGAAGGTTTAATAAAATATGTTTGCCATTTTTACACATGAGATCCTAATAGTTGGCTGCATCAATTAAGTTAAACAGCAGTCGAAACCATTTCCTAACAAGGAATGTAAATTAAAATAAGGAAAGTAAACTATTCTATAATTATGTTTAGTTCCAAGCTTGAAGTTTGAACAAACAATCAAAGCAAAGAATTTGCACTGTTCCTGTCAAACAGCAACTGGATCAGACAGCAGGCCAAAAAGTGTGAAAGCAACCCATAGAACCACCCTTTAAGGACGACTAGTGTCCCGAATAACAATGTCACTGATTGGATGCCCAAAAGAGCTCACAGATGGTCCATTCTCCTAATGAAAGGCATGTGTGTGGTGGCATTTTGTGCTGCGCGAATAAGTGTACTTTGAGCAGAGTGTTGTGCGAGTGTGCATACTTTGTATGGCATGGTGTGCGTATTTTGTGTGTGTGTGTCTTTGTTGGAGGGAGGGGGGGGATTGCCCATTTATGCATTTTGTGTGTTTGTTTGTGCATCCATCTAAGAGCCGCTTCCTGTCTCTTTTGCTCTGTATTCCGGGGCCATAGTGTGTCTAACGTAGACAGAGGTGCTCTGTAGCGGTGCTGGGGGACTGGGCTGGCTGGCTGCCTAAAGGCTCATGCTAATGCCTGAATCCCAATGTTTTCTCGGGGCATGTCAGCGATTATCTGCTCTTCCTGTGAATAAATGTACCTGTCTTTTAACTCTGAATTCAATCTGGGCTGGATACTGTGCCATTGTCATTGTGATTATACTGGAGATAAGGTATGGGAGTTGTTAATAGGAACGAAGCTGCCCATCCTCCTGAGCACTGGGAATCAGCTGTTCCATTACTCCTGGCTGTCCTTCATTGTCCTTCTCTGCAAAATATGTAGATTATTGCAAATTAAGTCATTACCTCTGGTATGAAATTAGGCCTTAGTGTTTGCAAACAGCCATAGATCTGAATATTGGGACAATGGTAAGTGGGCACTTTTGACTACACTGTGATTGCAGGGCTAAGCCAAAAAGACAAGAACGAGCCAAACTCATCACCTGCCCTGTATGAGGGGAAGTGAGGATCTTCATTATAGATATAGGGCTCTGTATTGCTGGGGTTGTGGGGTTCATTTTTGAGTAGTACCAATCTGAAACACAACCAATCACTCTTAAAACATTGGGCCAGTAAGGATATATTTAGTCTAGACCACAAAATCCCAATGCTGAAGCGACTCCAAATTAATGCAACCAAGGACCAACAGCACACAAAAGAGGACAGTGCATCTAAATACCCAGAAAAGCCAAAACAACACCAGTGTATTTGATCTGAGGCAACAAGAAGAAGTACAGCAGTATGGGACATGGCCAAACAAAAGGTCGTCTTGGATGAGCCTGAGCTTTTGTGGTTGGCCCAGCTTTTTCAGCTGCCGCCCCCTTTCCAGATGGCTGAGAGATAATAGCGGGAAAAAAAGGCAGTGGTGATGGAGTCGTGAAAAAGGAAGTAGAAGAAGGAGAGAGATATAAAGAAAAAAAGGCAACCCTTGACAGAGATGAATTTAGGGGTGCAGGGAGGAGAGAAGCGCTGTTTCTTAAGGCCCCTTGCAGCTGTTACTAGTCCAGGGTTGTAGTTCTACAGAGCATAGATTAGCTTGCTGGCTGTGTATTCAAATGTGATTTTCTGACTGAGTGAGCACACTGTGCTCCCTCTGAAGTCGATTATAATGGGAAAAGTGGAGTGATAAAAAAAATGAAATAAGAAGAGGCAAGGCGAGAGGTAAATACCAGCTTGTCGCCGTTATCCGCCTCACTGGATGTGTGTGTGTGTGTGTGTGTGTGTGTGTGTGTGTGTGTGAGTCTGTGTGTGTGTGTGTGTGTGTGTGTGTATGAGTCTGCGTGTGGTTGTAAGGGACATTACTATTTGAGGGAAAGAAGAATGAGTCCTGCAGTAATAGAGATGGAGAAAGAAAATAATTGAAAAGATGAAGGTTAAAAGGTGTTCAAACCATGGCTTTAATATGTCTTCAAGATGTTACATAAAACAAGTGTATCTTACATAATTCATTCATTCATTTTATGATAGGATGTAAAAAACTAATTGGATGGAGAAAACTAATTTTAGAGTCATATTTAGGTAACTTGCAAATTAGTTTAGAATGAACAGCAATATTATCAAAATAATTAGATTCATTTTGAAATGGTGGCCCTAAGCAATAGCCTAATCGTAGCTAACTGATAGATTAAAGTGGAGAAAAACAACATTACATTATCATTACATGTAATGCACATGTATTACAATACACAGCAACAACTTATGATAGAAAACACACAATATCTTCGCTAACGTACAATATCAGAATTACAAAAACGATTGTTAGAACTAAACATATAAAATGTAGGGTGTGTTCATTGGTCATTCCAACAAATCTGATAATGTTCTACAGTCAAATATGCTTACCAGATAGCTTATTTGAAGGAAAATAAACATAGCAAGGAGTTACAACAATTTCTTTTGAATGTATTGAGAGTCACATAATATGAAAAGCAGTCTGCGAGCAACATGGGGACAGCCTCAAATAAAAGCCACGCATATAGACCATTCACCAGATTATATGGCAAATACATTTTGATAGATGGAAATGCATTGCAGTATCCCTATACACAATGTGGTTCGCTCTTTGAAGCCCCCTCACTGAATGCAGCACTAGCTAATAATGTTCTGTTATCCTTAAGAAGCAGCTGGCTGGCTAATATTGATAATACAGAGGGCATTAATTTACAGAGAGCTACAAGCTTTCTTTTGCACTCCCAATTACAGATAGGAACAGTAATTGTTTAACTAATGTTAAATACCTTTGGGGAAGAGGACAAAAATGTCTGCTGAGAAAGTGAGAAAGTAATTTGTTATAATTTAATATTTATCTACTGCAAGAGCCTGCGTTATCTGAAGGTGCTAAATTGAAAGACAGCCAGACGTGCCCAAGCTGAGTCAGCAAAAAACACATACAAAACTGCTGATGAACCTCGAAAAGAAAACACGGGCAAGGAAAAAAAAGTTAACAGTTGATAGGCCTACTAGGTATGTAAAACAGTAAGAGGTGCTATTTAACTGCTATGGTCATCTAATCAGATCACCAAACTTTATGACTGTCTAGAGGGATGAGCAGGTTACTGAAAAGGAAGATCGTGTTTTCAAGCATATATAGCCCCACTATTTGATTACACTTCAAATACAGGAACACTATCAACACTAACAAGAGGAATCTGAAAACTTGATTTTACAACTCTGTGACTCGATCAGAACACAAAATACTTAAACTCAAAACAATGACCGCGTAAGAAACCAAAGAAATAATGTTTAGATGTTACAAACTCTCTATATTTGCATCAGGAATAATATCAATCCATTTGTTTGAAAACAAATATCCAACCCCCATCTGCCAAGGCAACATAGCCCTAATGTCAAAGCTGCCCAATATGCATTCAATCCCAAGAGCTTACAGTATTAGCTAGTGCTTTGCGCAGCCTGGATGGTCTAATTAAAGTTGCACATGGTTGAATATGAGTGTGGTTAATTTGAGATTTGAAATTGAGCCTATGATTGAGAATAAAAATAGCTGGTGAAAACTCATCCAATAATCTTTTATCAGGCTATTTTTTCAACTCCTGTAAAAAAATATGTGCATAAATAAACATATACTGTAAACATGCATTCATACACAATACGCGCACACATAGTATAGAGAGAGTCCAAGGAATCATGGATCATGGAGTTAAATGTCCCTCATCATGTGCTAGGTGCAAAGAAAATCTAAGCAAATGTTTTTGATTCGTGCCATATTCTGTAAGCAACTGGAGTAGCTGTTTTGATCATTTTTGCCCAAGTACAGAAGAAGGCAAAGAAACAACACCTATTCTACTGGTTTGTTTTAGCACAGAATACTGACAGGCGTAAAAATGGTGGATAATAAGACATTATACACCATGTGCCAACCTCAAGCTGTAAAAAGTTGGTATTATAAGAAACTGTTACAAACGCTATAAACAATACATTCTGAGTGTATTGAATTATGTATGTAGAATCCACCAGAAATTTGAAGAGCTTCCTAATACAAAGAAAGCCTACAATATTTTGGATTAGACCTCTGCATTAGTAAATTTAGGCACATGAAAGGTATGATAAATGTTGTACAGTAATGCCTCGAGATGGCTGTTAAATACTGTACTGTAGTGTGATAAACCCATAATTCACAGTAGTGCCACTGATAACTATACAGTATGTGTGGGCCATCCTCTGAAGGATTCCTCCCAGGTTAAATCATCAGGAGCCATTATCCTCTATCAACTGCATGCCTGTGTTCTACATCGAAATAATTGGTTGGTGAGCTGTTGAATCATGTGACTGTAACGGGGATATTATCATTTCAACAAAATATTAAAAGGTTGTAGGACCCCGTATGTCTGAGAAAGATTTCAACATCTCAGTACATTCTCATATGAAATCATTTAGGCAAGTCATTTACTTATTTGTCTGCTGTTGACACAAATTACATGCACATGAAATAACTTTGTTGAGTGTTGCTGGAATTATGCAGTACGTTTATTTATGCTGTCTGTACAACCATACGAAATGCATTAAAGTCACTGCTTACAGCATGGCATGCGGTATAAGCAGAACGTAGCATGGGTTTGTGCTAATTGCTTTGTTCATGTCATGGAGTTAGGTACACTGAAAAGAAGCCTGTAGCTGTGAGAAGGTATTTTAATATACAGTGTTATTGTAAGTAGAAGGTCTGGTGAATCAGATGTAGAACAAATATTGCAATAGCATTTACAGTAACTGTTAATGCTATTGCAATATTTGATCTACATCTGATTCACCAGATCTTCTACTTACAATAACACTGTATATTATTAAGCATAAATAAAATTTTTAACACAGCAGCAAATTTACTTAATTGTGCTAGTTTAGTAGTTTATCCAAGATATAGGCTGGACTCTTTATTGTAAACAGGAATCACCTTAAACCGCAAAGTACAGATAAACCTGGGTTGGAGTTAGAACTTTTATGTGCAAATAATTAAACCTGGGGTTTTGGATATTAACAAACCCAAATATCCTTCAGTAGAAGTATTCATCCTTACAGGTAAGCCAGCATCTCTCTTGAATTAGAACATAAGAGAACTTGAATAACCCCAGTTTATTGCTGCTTAATACTTTTTGTCAAATGATGCAGGGCACAGTTATCTATGTCTATGTTGAGCATCCTCCCTGTGTGTCGGCTCTCTCAGCAGGCCTCATAGGCCCCGTGTGGGACCAGTGCCTAATCCCATTTAGTCTGGTATTTAACCAGGAGGAAATCTACCCTGTCTATTTCAAACATCAGTATCCGCTGCCCAAGATCAATGAGTTGACAAATATCACACTACATTAGGCATGACAGTGGTAGAATTCTTCCCAGAAAGAAAGGAAAAAACATGTGAGGGAGAAAGGAGAGCTTCAAAATTAAGAAGTGTCTGTGGATTTAAGATTTGGTCTTTTTGATGGTGTTATTTATCCATTGGAAGCTACAATTAATTACTTTTACCCACATATCTCATTGAGATATGCAAGACTTGATTTTCAAAAGGCAGTGGTAACCTGTTTTGTAAAACATTACAAGTAAGACCATGCTAGGCTACATGCACATACTCTGTGGTGTGATTACTGAGTTGGCACTGAACAAGTTTTCAAAATACGCTCCAAAAGGTTATATTTGCTGTATTGCTACTTCAGAGGTTGAAAGCCTCAGAGCATGGGCATACAGAGCAGAATGTGTCTTGCTGCATAACGGTGTAAATGATTTGATGACCCATGAAATTGCACATACTGTATGATCCAATTAGCCTGCTTAATTTTCTACATAATAACAAATCGTAGCTTCAGTATGGGTGTGCTCGGTATGGGTTCATAACTACGTTTACCCCATTTTCCTTGTCAATGCTTAGAGGTTTCAATATTTCTTGCACAGAACTTATGAAACATAATAACCTTAATGGATTAAAAGGACCTTTTGAGTTGTTATCTTCAAAAAATATAAACTGTACAGTCAAAAGTCCCATGTCCAATTAGTTATTATTACATTAGTACAAACAACTCAAAACTAAATACAGGAATTACATATATTAAATGTAATTAAACTGACCCTCAAACTGATTAGTTCTGTACTGGAACAAATCCAATTTAGACCAATTGCTTCCACAATGAATTCAACAAGTACAAAGGGAGAGTATTTTCTGTCTGTGGATGTGTTAAACCTTTTTATTTTCAAGGGCTTTTTTTAGAGGTGGATTCTGTGTGTGTCTTCTTGTTAAATGAAGGGCTTCTTTTTAGGTGGATTCTGTGTGTGTCTTTGTTTCTTGTTTAATTAACCACCAATATGACGCAGGATTCTACCACTAAATCACTCGTAAAAAAGAGAAATAACAATATAAATACTTTTCCACACTCTTAAAATTATTTCACCCCATTTTATACTTTTTCATGAATCAGACAACAAAGATGCAATCATTTTTTCCCTAGAGTCAAAGCCAAGTAATTTGCTAAATGATTCCAGTGTGAAACATTGTACACATTGATCAAATTCTCCACCTCAACTTAACAGAACAGATTTGACCCACATTTGAAAATAAAAAAAAACCTTTGTTCCCTTGCCTAGCATGTTTTACAGACATTGTTAGAAATTAGCTGCACCAACCCTGTTCACCTCTTTACCCCTAACCGAGTGAAATAAACACTTTACCATTTTATAGATTTGTTATTGGTAGTGTTACCATGATGTTTTGAACTCCTTCATGCTTCACCCGCTGCCCTGTAGTGTACACGAAAGCATCACAAGTAATCAGTTACAGCATTTACTGTATGTTAGAGAATTTGTCAAGTACAGTGCTGACAAAATGAGCCGCTGTCTGTCCTGTAACATTTTGGGGCGCACCCTTTAGCTGTACAACGGTTTCGGAAAAAGACACTTATTGAATTACACATAATGCTATTGACCTTTTCCTGGACAGTTAGGCTATCGTGGAGGCATTTAGTCTGTCACAGCTCAGGTCTTTTAGAGATCCATCTCCACTTAACAATGTTGCCACAAGCACAGCACAAATCAAACAGACTGCCTCATAGATATTAAACAGTTTTCCGAATCAAGGAAAAGGCATTTAATCCTTCAAGACATTATTCTGCCTGGTAAAATTATTTGAAATAATAAGCCATTGAGGAATAGATTAGAATGAAGAGAAGAAGAAGACTACAATCAAGGAAGTGTGAAAACGGAATAAGGAAATGATTTGTGAATACAAAAGAAGAAAGGAAGTCATTCAATTTGACTGATGATATAAATTGTCTTGTAATACTCTGCCATAGTAACATTTGCATGAGATAAGCACTCGTGTGCACTAAACATACTAATAAATACAACTAGGCTGACCATTCCTTCAACAGCTGTTTCCACTTGGACTGCGTCAATGGGCAACATAGATTTATAGGTAAACACTGTCACATCTTTTCATCTAAGTCAGTGGGTAATGCGGTGCACTGTGTTTATGCATAATGCGATCACTTAGCTGCAGTGAGTGACTGTGACAACTTATATAACTTCACAACCTGCCTTTGGAGCTGTATAAACAGCAGGCTTGTGATCCAGTCAAATGTACCAATAAAGACATAGAGGTGCAGGGTACACAGTTTAAAAAGAGATAATTAGACACCAAACCCGTAAATCATGTTAATTCCTAGGTTCATCTTTTTGAAAATATCAACAAGGAGTACACATGAAGCTGAACAGTCATACACTGTCACAGCCACTCAGTCCCAATCTTTGATATTTTGGTTTTCTTTGACGGGCCTGTCAGGGACAGGATGCCTAGCAACACAGGTATTATTGGTAAAGTTATGGAATTCATCACCACAGCGCCTCAGGAGACTTTTTCTCCCGTAAGTACCATCAATTGTGTTATTAGACAGAACAGTTACCTCAGACAGTTTGAGAGCCATTGACTATTACAGTGTGATGCTCAAATATATCGTTCAATGTGAGAGTGCAAGAATACAAGACTTTCAGAATCCATGACCTTGGAAAGCTTTTTTGACCATATTCCAAAGTTGACCCTTTTAGCAACATATCTATCTAAATCTATCTAGTGCAGTAAGGGGTTGAATTAACAATTCTCTATCTATTCTATATAATATCTACGGGTGAACAAGAATTTGGAGGACATTTTTTAGGGGTTACAGCAGTTGGTCAATGTAGTGTAGGGTACATGGCCGGTTAAAGATTTAAGTCTCAGAGGGATTTTTTACTATGTGTCCCTAAGTCACACAAGTCATTGTAAGGATTAGTCATAGAAATATAGCAAACCTGAACGTATCAGTAGATATCATTAGATAATTTGTAGCAAATTAATATAACACACAAGTTGTTGCACATGTTGTTAGCCAAGAGGAGAGAAGTGTAATGAAAAATTGGGTGGTATATATAGGTAGAAGTGGTGGTTATTTTCACCACAATGATAGTAACACTGTCTGCCTACACTACCATTGTGTTGCATACCATGCGTCCTTAAGGTACTAAATATGCCCGAAAATTTGTTAATATTTAGTACATTAAGGATGTATAATATGCAATTCCAAACACAGCGTAGGTTACATGACGTGTTCAAAAGATTGGAAAGTAATACTGTACAGATTGGTGCCAACACATGCTTGTCCAGGACCTGGTTGTGTCTCCATCCTGAGCAGCTGAGATTCCATCAGGAGACAGTTTAGCTCACACAAATGTGTCAGCTGAAGTCCTGTCATCACTACCGGCCACCAAGCGATTATGGCTGTCTGCATCCTCTCCGTAAATGCCGGTAACTGAATAAATGCAGTGAAAACTGTAGATGAAGGTCAAGATTTGCATTCTGTCTGACCTCGTGAACAGCCTCTCAGACCTTCTGGGCTAAATATACATCTGGCAGTGTTTCTCTACAACACTTAGCTGCTCCAAGAGTGGGTAGGTATCTGACATCAGCAGACCGTCTGGTGAGGAGCGACCATGCTTTAGAGACTTAAAGGTGGCCTTAAACTCCGACCAAGTTGAGTCTTGATGGTTGTTAGTTAGATCCAAGTAAAAACAGTTGAGGATGTGCCTGGATGGTGCAATGAATCACGAGCCTAAAACGGCATAACACTTATGTGGACACAAGGCGAGGCTATCTTGTGCCTGTGTTGTGAAACCATCCAGATCTCGAAGCTAAACTTCAAACACAAAACAGTAGCACCATTGGGTATTTGGGCAACTTTTTGCCTGATGACTTAACATGATTTATTTGTTCCTCTTTTAGTTTTGTAATTATAGGTAACAAAATAATTCACATAACTGCCTGACCTGCAGCTGGTTTGTCTACACTGTCAATTTGCTGCCGATCTGCTTTTCATCTATGACAGCTTAGTTTTGAACTCACACCCATTTTATGTAGCCAAACCCAGCTGTCATCTAATTTAACAGTTAAATCCGACCCAACTAAACTACAGACTGAGGTTGTAAAATATCCTCCTACTGTGGACCTGGACCAACAAATACAGTTAAGTAAGGATCTGTCCAATTTTGAATGCAAAACCAGTAGGCTTCAGGGGAAATGTCTAGGTTATAATAGGTTAGGCCGGGCTTTAACCTTAGGCGTTTGTTTCAGCATTGAAGGGCACACATTCATCTTCTGCTATCCCACGGGATCAGAAGAACCATTTAGTCATTACTCTAGCTGGCGTTTGGGACCAGTGCATTTGTGTTTGGTGTATATGTGAGTGAGTGTGAGTGTGTGTGCGTGCGCGCGTGTACTTGTGTGGAGTATGGAGGTTGGAAAGGGGTGGGATACCCTGAGGCCCGATCACTCTCCTTTTGCGGATCAATGGTGACTCTATTAACAGCTATTGCTAGAGCTAGCCAAAGCTGGAACCATGTCTCTCTGCTCTAGCCAGACTTTAACCGCAATTAATGAGGAAAACTGATGTGGGTGGAGCTTACTTGACAGAGGATGTAAAATGTATGACAGTGCAAGGTTTTTACAATGATCTGCTGACCCTTCAACACGGTCCCCCTCTTTAATCAATAGCCTAATAATTTCCAGTTTTAAAAAATTATTAGCCATAGATGTGGCATTTGCGGATGTGTCAGTGGGTGGATATGGGGGAGGATGGAGCTGGACTATAGACCACTTTACTACCGCATTGGAAAAGGGCTTATTGATTTAGCATGTTCAGGGACAAGCTCATGAGACATGAATTGGCTTCACACATGAAAAAACACACCGATTATGCCACAGTGGTGACATCAGCGTCTCTGCTTCACTCACTGTGAAAGCACAAGGGCACAGTATCAAGCGTTCCTAATTGTTTAACTTGTTGTTTTGGGCCTTTCATTTGCTTAATTGATTTCATTTGTATTTTACCGCAGTTTTTATGGGTGGGTTTAATACTGTAGATCTGAACATAACTTGAGTATGTAAAGTACAATTTTATGTTATCATTAAAATGGGTCAAATTTAATATTTTTTTATGTTAGTGTTCTAGTGAATAGGAATTGGCCTTCAAATTCCATACAATTAATGTGTTTCAATTGACTATAGTAAGGACCTGAACAAATGTATTTCCTACAAGATACAGCACCGTCTTCAATCTACTCAACAGACGTATCAAACAGCTTCAAGTATAATATCATGTCTCCTAGAAGACTATTACATTTGTGTGTGCCCCAAAACATTATATTGCGAACAGCAGATAAAGAGTAAAAGGAGTCATTTTAAATTCCATCCGGATATCATCCACTCAATAAATCAGCTAACACTGGGCCTTTAATTGACAAGTGTTACTGCAAGAATGACAAGTATATGAGCGGTGATTAATTTAAGAGACTTACAGACAGTTAAATGTATTATTAATAACAATGATTAAATAATAATCAACAATATATTTTTGCCCTTTACTCAAATAAAATATGTGTGTACTATACTGTATTTGCCACTACTAAGCTTTTTTTTTTATTTCTCTGACATATAAGTTAAATATACATGTAAAACGTATTCAGCCTAATGAAAGGGACTTGCTTTCAAAGATGATGGCTCAAATAGACATTCCTAAGAACTGTTATTCTTCCATGCGCTTATAGTTGCTACCAAAAGGAATTGCTATCAAGGCAAATATATTACACACTCAGTTTATTTCTGCAATATACTTTCGATGAATACCTATTTTTTTGTGAGCCACACTGTTTTTGTATGTTTTTTTTTTATCATCCTCATTTGTCACACCCTAAGATAAGCCCGTGAAGACGATTGTTTTGGTACCTCATGGCAGGGTGTTTTCCAGCTCGTTCTGATTGGAACCAGGCTCCTGTAGGGGCCCAAATGGAGCCAGAATAGAGGAGTAGAGGGCAGATGGGACCAAGCAGATGTATTATGCATGAGCAAAGACCATTCAAGGGCCAGCTGAGACCCCAGCCGGAGAGGGACAGACTGACCCAGCTAGACCCCAGTGCCCCCTACCATCCGTCCAGTCCTTCCCCTGGTCCTCTGGGAATCCTGGAGGGCTATGCTGTTCAATGACCTTGGGCACTTTCAAGACCTCTAAATCAGTTAATATATGGAGAAGTCCATCTATTGTGTTGAAATATTTATTTGGAAATTTCAAGGAAGGGTAATTGATTTATTACAGTTGACTTTAGAATGGCAATTTTCCCTCTACAGATTATTGCCTTGGCCCCTATGCTGCAGAGCAGAAACAGAGAGGCATTGATTCATCTGGTGTGCTGTTAAGGGTTTACTAAGGCCTTGGTTGGTACATTCTTTCAAGTGAATTTCAAAACCATTACCATTGTCAAATAAAGGCTTTATAGAGTTAGAGAACTGCATTGGTTTGCAAGTGTTCACTTAATTCGTTTAGATTTGACCAATCCTTCGTGTCACCATCTGTGTGAGCACATAATGGAACCAGCCTGACAATCCTGAACGTGGCTGTGTGTGCTGCCGCCCACTCTCGGATGACACCAGTATGTCCACTGTTACACTGATGATTAAGCAAAGGTGTGAGTGTGTGAGTCAGACAGGCCTCCTTCATCAGTGTCTCTCTCCTGTGAGTGTCAAAGTCACCCTTACCACTCTCCAACCCACTTCTCTCCTCTCCGACCCCTTCCCTTGATGAGTGATAGCTCCGCCAATTTAGTCACAGTCACTCATGGCAGGACAGAGGAAAGGGGAGCGAGGGAAGGGGCGAAGACTCAACCTCCCATATCCTCCCAGCTTGACTGTAGGATCCACACCAGATGGGCCTCTGGGGGAACAGTAGGAGGAGGAGAAATGATCAGGGCCCATGCTCACAAAGCATTTTGACTTCCCACTAAGAGTGCTCCCACATAGCACTAAAAGCTTCTAGTTAGGACTTTCCTCTTGAAACCCATTTACAAAGTGGCTGAGACCAACATGGGTGAACTCAAGCTGAGAGAAAGGGCAGGGTTGACTTTGTTGCTATTGATGATGTCATGTTGCATGAATGAGCTTACTTACTATGCTCACTGTAATTGGCTGACAAGGGACGGGTCTCTTTCAGTGATTTCATCATTGAAAAACTGTAGAAGGAGGTATCATATTTCCATATTCATGATGATATACTATACTCACGATAAAGGTGATACCTTTTCAAAAGCTTAGTAGCCTATTATTAAATGTTTCTAAAATGTTGACGTGATTACAAGGTGGATTTCCAGCTGCAGCCATTCAGGATTGTTTGTGATTGGGTCTTAGTGAATTAGAATTCCTCTTGACTACCCCTACCTTTCCACAGAGAGCTGGTTTCAGCGTTAAAAGGCTTTGTGAAATACTCTTAGACCAAAGATTTTGCCCCAAAATTATATGTGTGACAGTTTCTCCAAAATCAGCAAATAAGGAGCATGTTGTTGATCTCTAATGGTTGTATTTCTACTGCATACTAATTTGTCTTGGTTTAAATTGTCCATTAAGAGGTAGTAGGATGTTGTAAAGATAGCTTAGAAAGTTTGCAATTCAAATCCTCATTATTGCATCCAATATTGAACGTCCCTAACAAAAAATTAAGACTAGCATGATGTTTGTAAATGTTTAAAAAGCAACAGTCCCCCTGTCGGAAATTGGCAAGGGAGAATCACCCCCCCCAAAAAAAAGAAGAAAGGTGGTCAAAAAGTTGGCAGAAAGGTTGTTAAAGATGAGAGTGAAAAGAAGTCGCTACCAGGATAGTCTGGAGCATTGAACGAGAAATGACCACCTGTCCCTACCATACACTGATGAGTGAGAGCAAAAGAGAGAAAGAGGGCCAGAAGGGCCTAAGATCAGCTCACAGCCAATCAACAGTCTCGCCACGTCTCCTCTGGCGTGTAACTGGATTTTCTCCTGACTTTGAACATTTAATACGCTTTATAGCCTCAGACAGCGACGGAGAGCAGAAGGGAAACAGAAAAATGCGATGTTAAAAGCATAGGGTCCCTCATAGAGCTGTTGGGGACCTGTTGAACACAAAGGTGTTTAGTGCTGCATCATCCTCAAATGTCGATTATTTCCCTGGCGCGACAAGCGGCAGGCCTATACAGTGAGCCTTTGTAGGATGACTTTCTATGAGCTATTGTTGGTACCAAAGGCCTCGGCATTACCATTCACCTTCCCGTGCTTCTCCTTTTTCTTTTCCTTGTTGACCATGGTGGATGTACAGTAAGGCACCACATCTAATTTGAAATCATTACATAACTTCACTGTTTTGTATGCCATTTAAACACACCTGTCAAAGTATCAGCACACCAGGAGAATAATATGCATATTTATGGCATCGCAAACAACTCAATCATACAACTGTCATCCCTCTTCCATTTGAAAGCAACCCCCCACGGCCTCTATTTGATCTCATGAGAATCCACCGGGATAACCATCTCCTCCTCCTTTCCCTGTCTCCTCCTCTCATCTTAAAGACTCCCCAAGGTTACAGGAAATTATGTGCAAGAATGACAGACGACGTGAAAGAGAGAGAAAGAGAGAGTGCTGTAGAGAGAAATCATAGAGCACAGCAAGGAGAGTGCTGATAAAGAAGCTCTCCCGTGTTCACTTCCATGTCCCTGTCGGCTCTCTCCAAAGATGACTGCTGAGGCACAGGATGGAGCAAACGGGCTTCGGCACATTCATTAGATTATTGTTAGCAACGCTGGCGCTGTAGCAATCGGAAAAACATCCATTCCCAAACGTTCTCCCGCTCGTCCCTCACGTGATTGATGCCCTGTAAATTTTTTCCTTGAGGACACCGGAGTCATCGTTGATAATCGGGAGAAATAGTGAGTGCAGACGGAGAGAAGGGAAAGTAGAGATTGAAAGGAACCCAGCAATTAGCATACACTGTTGAACGCTGGTCTGTCCTGGTCTGTCCTGACCTGTGTCATAATATCTGACTCAACATGATCTCTAAAATAACATGACAGATCCATTTTGCTTCTGTAGGGTATACACAGTACGCTTTACACAGTACACTTTACAGTCAAAGGCATGCTGTTATTCAGTTTTCAAAGGCACATCAATATTTTCAAACCTTAACAGCACCCTTAACAATTGTTCCAGCAATCTATTTCTTTAAAGCAATTTGTACAGGTCTAGTTTGGACGATTATTGAAAAGGACAGGTTACATCAATAGCAAAATGTGCTATTAAGATATGAGCCCTCACATTACAGGGAATTTATTTATGTCAGAAAATTACCTATAGCAATGTCATAGCAGTAAAATTGTATAGTCTTATTTTACTAGATAGAGCAGTATCAATTTGACATTTGTTTTGAATTTTGTGAGCTGTTTGTTAAGTCTTGCAGCAAATATAAATAATCGCTGTTTAAATAGATGTAGGAGTTCAAATGTCATAAAGCAGTAGCACTACCTGAGAATCCATGAGAAGATGCCTCATGAGTGTAATTGAGTTCTGGAGTGTGTACTTCTCCATTGGCAGGAAGGCCTTGTCCTCTGGGTCCAAAGCCTTGACTCCACTCACCACGAAGCAGGCAATCTGGTAATTTAGCCTGTTCAGGGACTGCACAGCTGGTCAAAAGAGAACATATGAGAAAAAATATAAAAATGAAAGCTAAATCTGACACACAGAACATTGGTTTGGCCAATTTATTACATTTGTGATTCGATCTTGAAACTAACCAATTATTCATTACAGTGTCTTATGAGTAAGTTAATGTCAATACACAGACAAAGGGTGATTGTGTTTGAGAAACCCTTGATCCATGACGGCGCCTTGGCTCATCTCAACATTCTGGGTGTGTCAACAATTTTTAATAATAACTGCATGATTAGATGTACCATGCAGTAATTGTTTGTATTTTTTTAATACTACTTTATCATGAGTGTTTGCATGATTTCCAATAACACATTGCTCAAATGCTACAGTACATTACATTACTGTGTTCCCCTGTCAATTTGGTTTTCCTCCTTGGGCAGAGAGGTTTATTCTTTCTGTTTGGTAACAGCACAGATAACACAATGGGAGAGCCCAGTTTCCTACTTTCACCGCTTTAACGACTTCTCCCTCTTCGTTTCAGAATGTTCCATGTCTGCCTGAGAGCCCATCCTGTTTTTGTTTCCCTGTTCTTGTGTCACTGGCAAACCCTGTCCTCTTCGATTTCCTCTCCAGCTAATCTCCCACATTTAATATCAGCCAGCCCAGTGCTTATTCCAACTTTCTTTCTTTCCGACACAAATGCATTATCACGGGCAAGAGTTCCTGACACGCATACTGTAAACACACCTACACATACACACATACCTACAACAGTGCACTCACATTTAAAATCACCACTATAGTTTTTTCTTACTTCCAATCCATTTACCATTAATTCAATGTAGTTTTCTGAAAGGCTGCCACAACCTTCTCCGAAGGCGGCCCACATAGTGGAAATGGAAAAGGGAAAGAAAATGCTTTTTAGAGCACGAGCTATTTGCATTGATCTTTACACCATCTATTATCTGCAGCAAAGAAAATCCTCACACTAAGGTGCTGGCCTGTGGCCCAACTGAACTAACTCCAAATTTTTGTTCACCTCTTCACAATGCCGAGATACGTTCATGGTTAAGTTACAGTGAATAAATTAGCAATATATTTCAGATTAATTCAGTATAGTTATGATGCTCGTAAATACAAAAACAATAGATAGATAGATAGATAGATAGATAGATAGATAGATAGATAGATAGATAGATAGATAGATAGATAGATAGATAGATACGGATGGATAGATAGAAGCAGATGGATAGATGGAAAGAATGCATGATATTTGAAAGTCTATTCATTACCAAAATCAATCAACTTCAATAGGCTGATTAAAACAGTAAATGAGGCCCCTGTGCAGTACTAGGGGTACTGGGCTAATTGGGCTAGGCCTATACAAAATAAGTTGAATTATAGTGTCCTCCACTGGGCACTTACAAAAACTGCATGAACGAACAAGCCATGGTCATGACTATAATCTTGGATTGATGCTACTTGTACATACTAATTATTGGTCCTATTGTTTTGTTATGAAATATGGAAAATTGAGATAGAGATTTAGAAAATGCGTATGAACTTATTTAGAAAGACAAGAATATTCTTTAACTATTTATTTGATGGTCGGTGGTCTTTACAGGTTGTAGTGGTCTTTGGAAACTATCGCCAACATTTAGGTTTAAATCAATGTATCGCTGATTAGATTTTAATTCAGTGTCTTTTAATGAGCCTTTTGAGCAAATATTAACCATTAATATTGAATGCTTCATGGCATATTGCTTTTCATTATGCTTTGGAAAATAGGTACCACAAATGCTGTGGAAATGAATGTATCTTGCACTGCAAAACAGTCAATAAACAACATCATTGCATATAATACACATTTCATGTCAGGTGCGTTTTGCAAATACTTGATGCTTCTTAATGTGGTGGCTGAGACAGAGCAGTGAGATCGTAGAATGATTATCTGACCCTTTGTATTTCGATGCTGTGTAATGTGACAATATCATGTACAAAGCTTACATAGGGAGTTGTGGCAAGTGCTTATGCCTATATATATAAAGCTGTGTCAAACATAGAAGACGGAAGGAGCTTGTGACCGTGGCAAAAAGGAAAGGATCCCATCTGGGCTACTAAAACATGCATACCCAGGAACCAAAGGAAGGTTAACAGCTGAGTGGATTGTTACAAGCCAGCAGGAATTAAGTAAGGAATGGTACATATTCTGCTGGGCAGCTGTACAAACAAATAGAAATGGAATAGGATAAGAGTGAACCCCTCAGTACAAAGGCATGTGTTTCCTGCAGAGCAGGCTGCTGCAAGCGACAAGAATTGGATAGGAAAATATAGCATACAGTTGAATAAAGACTATATTTTTCAATTACATATCTGGGTGTTCCAAGAGCAGATAAATAAGGGATTGCTCTGATGTGTGATATGTCAAAGCTTACGATTGAGTCTTCTTGAGACATGTTGTGGTTTCAGTTGAATACCATATTTTGGAGAAATGAGGGTGTCAGCTAAAAAGCCCAATTACATATGGAGCCAAAAATCCACTTCCAATCCAAGTTAAGTCATTAACTCTTAACTAAAACTAATTTGACATTCAAAATGTACTGTACATCATCATGCTTTATATTCATGATGATACTTTGTAAATACATAAAACTGTACAAAGAGAGTTACATGTGGCAGAAAACAAGAGAAGTAACAATTGCAGAAGTACAACAGAGTTTTAAGGATCCAAAAAGGGCAATTATGTACTTGTCTATTTTTTCCTCCTTCTCTCCCTATCTCTTTCTACATCACTCTCTTTTGGTATTTTTGCATTTTTTGCAGACATAAGCACTTTTCTCTCAAGGACGATAGGGTAGAGATTGGGAACATGGCAAATTATGAGGAAAGCAGTATCAGGTTGTATGTGTTCAGCAGGGGAGAGAAAGCACCATGGGAAATAAGAATACATGCAGATGAGAAATGAGAAGTTTCTTCAAATCTGAAGGCATGACAGTCCTAAAGTCTCACAAATGAATATAGTAGGGACAGGCTTTTATAGAAAATCTGGGAAAAAAATGTATGTTAAAGGACAAATATTATATGCACATTATCTGAACATAAAACATTAAATGTTATTTTGTGTTACATTATACCGTAAATTCAGACTAACTTGTAATATAGGGACCGTTTTTGGGGGACAATACAATACACTATAATGTAGAATCTATCAGAGGAGACAATGGTGGGATTAACTATATCCCTAGACATAGTCTCCTCACTCACTAAGGGGCCGCATTGAAAATGTAATTAATTGCAGACTTAAGAGTTTAGTTCACTTTTTATGGATATGTGGGAGCCGTCGGCATGACATTATCTAGAAATTCACGATGCGGGAACTATTTTGAATATGCAGCCTTTAGGAATACAAAGGTGTCTCTAATTAGTATTGATGAGCTGACTGGAATTCCTGTCTCCTCTTGAGCTCAGCTGGAAAGTTTTAGTTGTTCCATTAAAAGTAACATAAGGACTTTAAATTGTAATAATAATAACAAATAACTTAAAATTTTTTATATTCTAATAATTAAATATGTTTTCAGCAGAGACAACCAAAGGGACCTTTTAAAGGGGAAAAAGTTGTGAATTAGTATGACTGTCTGTTTTTACTTTCTCAGTACAGGTATGCCAAACAAAGTTGTACCTATAGTGCTGTACTCTTGCCTCATTGGATGTGTGGTTACAGGGACCTAAAATGGAAATGAACTGTAACCTTAATTTGTTGGAGGATGTAGAAAAAAAGGCTGCTGAGGAAAGGTAAGTATAATAAAGACTACAACGGATGTAGGCAGGAAACAGATGGGACAAGCGAGTGTATTGTTTATTGTAAGATTTATCCTGGTATGGACAGTGGTAACACTTCACGAATATTCTTTTCAAGATGCATAAACAAAATTCAAATTCTAACACAAAAAACCTGGTGTATATACCTAAGTATTAGTTTTACCTAATGTAGTACATCGGACATTTTTAACACAAGGACAACGCTGCCCCATGTGACAAAAAAAAGGAAATAACTACATCCTGTGAATCTAAAGACAAAATAGCACACAACAATATAGTCACAGATGACACAAAAAAAAATCAACCTTGCTTTATCACTGGCTCAATTGAAAAAGGTACTGTGAGCTTTTTGTGCATTAGAAAGGATAACAGTTTACAGCATAGCCATTAATCATAATGAGACTGAGAAGTATGTGTTAATCAATCAAACTCATGAGCCAAGAAACACTCCTCTTGGCAAGTCAAATTGATTAAGAGCAGCGTCCCAATGTCCAACCTTGTGTCAACATCTGAACTCCACCAGATGGGACTGTGACATTTCCACAGCATATTAGCACCAAATAGCATCTCATCTGCACCGTCATTATCTGCCGATGCCATTCTTATCAGATCATTAGTCAAATGGCACAACTTTAAATATCTGAATAATGCATGAACAATTTGACTGGAGACAAAAAAGAAATGATGAAATGGGATGTTTTTGTTGATAAGGACATTAAATAGTAATAATAATAACAAATAACTTAAAAATTATTTGGATGATCAGGAGACACAGGCTAAATTTATTGTTTATGACAAATTGCAGGTCAAACCAAGGTTGAATTTTGTCTTTCCACAATCTGACACTTCCAATTCTAGTCGCTTCAAATATTTGACCATCTAAGTATGTACATACACTTTTGTACACACAGAAGGATACACAGACTCTCTCTCACTAATAGACATACAGACACACAAACACCTACCAAAGCACATTCCAAAACACGCAGTTAAGACACAATCTCCCCCTCAATGCACTCATAACTGTGATAACTGGTGCAATTAGTGCTGTTAATGAGCTTTGAAGAGATGAGAGATTTATACTTCTCTAATCTATGGAATACAAACCCTTAGGTGAGGTCTTGGTAGAAGATTAATAGTTCTGTCTTGTGTGTGTGTGTGTGTGTGTGTGCGCGCGAGAGAGAGAATCTGCGAGTATATATAAAACAGAACAAAAACAGAATTTCAGAACATATGTATGAGCTCAGGAAGGCATCTGTGAAATCTAACAGCGGACCATATTTTCCTGGCACCCTCTCTAGCAAAGAAAGTACTTTCCAACAAGCTCTATTCGTGCCATAGTAGACAGTTTTATTTATTTCCACTTTTCCATGTTCTTCTCTTTTTTTCGGCAACAATACAGTTTAACTATGGCCCCTGTTTATTTGTGTTAATTTATAAAGGTATAATGCTTATTACTAGTGTGGTATCTTCAATGGTATACCCTAACGTAGCCTTTGCCAAACTTTCCCAACCTTTGCACACTCACCAAACAACAAACATTATTGGTTGTGTACCTATTAAAAGTACATTCTGAAATTACTTTATTAAAATAATGGTGAATTTGACTTACTGAGTGCAGGGAATACTTCATAATGCTTAATAACAATTGCCACATGACTTATTAAATAGAAATGAATTATTATGTGTGTAACTCAAAGCCAGAACTCAAACAGATTTGCTTCGTCTAAACTCAAAACCTTTATAGCCTAATGTCACAAAGCCTTAGGTCAGGCTGTGATGAAACTGTATGATAACAATGCAGGGGGCTGTGTTTTAGCATACAGTTACATTTAAAAGGGGTACTAAAGTTGTGCAGTAAATATCAATGACATGTGTTTTAAACTAGAGGTAAAGTTTTACGGAAATGTTTTAAGTACATGTCAATTTCATGTGCCATTCTTCTTTCAAATGACACTCTGTAAGACTTCTTCTCACGCATGACGCATCACCTCTCTACGTCGTCCACCCTTAATTAAACGTTTTTGCATTCAGGGATTATGGTTTGCGGTTATAGGTGTTGTTCAGTTAACGACATGTTGTGCATAGGAACGCGGTCATCCATAATATGTGTAGACAGAGATGACGCTCCTCCACCACAGCCTCTCAGCCCAGATCTGTGAAGTCCCCCTTGACACCTCGGGGAGCATTATACTGACAGGAATTGACGTTGACAAGAGCATTTTCTCTAGCTTTCATCGATTATAATGTAGCCTCAGTTGCAGATTGCTGTGTGACATAAAAAAAAAAAAAAGAATGCATCAAGTTGTGAATGTTTATTAAGGCACCAAAACGTTTGGGTGGGAAATTATAACATAAAATGTTTTGGGGGGAAAATCTTTAGAGGCAGATGCAATTCAGCCTGACAAAGGTAAACGCAGATTTTTACAATATTTTTAGTACTAAATGCTGAAGCATGATTTATGTTCAAGCAGTCTTAACAGAACTATGACAAATTATCTTGGGATCAGTCCCATTATATTCAACTTGATATGCAGTGCACAAGTACATATTTCCTGGAGTAAGGCAGGACAGAGTTCTACAAACTTTAGAGCCACATCAGTCCATATAAACCTATACTGTTGGCTGACATTGCTCAGTATTCCTATTACCTCAGCTACCATCCCAGCCTCACAGAATAAGGTGATTTGTGAGACCCACATGTCTCATGGCTTTAAACAAGTGGATTCATTCATTTTTTATGAGGTATGTAAATGCCTGGTTTTAACAAAAGAAAGACAAAAAATCCCTTTTTAGTCATTAGTGACTGCATTACAAAGGTGAAACCAATTGGTCAAAAAGCCCAGTTCCTTTACTAATAATGTATATTTCCTTGTATTGCCATGGAGACTGGAATCAATACCTTGCTATTTAGAATGCTAGTGCTCTACATCTGTCCAAAATACAGAAAGAGGAAAGACCTCAGGCCATGTGTCTATACTGGGATCCATTTTCACAATGACCCTTGGGTCTCACAGATGGAGGAGGTTGTGCTGAATCTGATATTGAGGTTTGTATCGATGCTCTGACCAACTAGACTCAGGGTAAGGAGAAGACGATGAAGAGGTAGAGAGTAGGATGAACTAACTCGAGCCAGTCAGTGAGAGCAGACATTCGCTATATGTCATGTGACTTTGTACCGCTGCATCAAAAAGAAAGATTACAAGGAGGAGAATCAGCCAGGGCTGAATTTCACTTCCAAACGTAGGCTATAATCTAACAACTTTTTTACAGTGGAGTAGGAGAACAGGCTCACTAGTTGCGTGATTTAGACTGCTGATCTATATAATTTCAGTCAGATCATTTCATAAATGTAAAACTCATCCGTTTTAAAATATTCATCCAATATTCATACACATCTGTTTTGGGATGACTGGGTCGGCTAAATATTAAAGCTCCCTGCTGTACATCCGGGACAACATCCAGAGGCAGGGAGCACACATACATCGATCCCCCTTTGGAACAGATTAGCAGACTCAGGGCGGCAGTTGGGGTGGAGGTGGGAGGATTTTCCCCGTAACCTCATCCGACAGCACAGAACCTAACTTCGACTTCATGCCCTTAAAATAGCTTCCCCTCCCTCCGTGACATGACATTGATTGTGACCAGGTGTGTCAGTGATTAATGTGTGTAGCACGCGCAGAATAGCGGCTTACTCGTCATTGCACCAACTTCGAGCTGTCTGTCAGAACTTTAGCTGAAGCTGCATGGATTGACACTCAAATAAGTAAAATTGTTGACAATGTATAGGGCCTAGTAATGACACTGAGTAATGTGTGTGCCGTTGTTTCAGTAGATGGGCAAGAACAGCACCAATCATATTTAGTATTCAGCTACTAATATAAAAATTATTTTGAGAGTGGCAGAAATAGGGCCTACTCAATAATCCTTATTTGTGTTTCACTATTATTTGTTTGTATTCAGGTTTGCCTGCAAGCTTTCAGCAGCTTTCAGTTGCAAGCAACCTCCATCCTGGCATGCCAATCAGATGGCAGGCTCTGACTGGTTGAATGGTTTTCTGAAGAGGCATCCCTCTATGCAAACATGCAGCCCCCAGGCAACAAGCTTGGCCAAAGTTACTAGCTTTAATCACACAAATGCCGTTTCTTGGTAATTTGACTGAGACCCTGACCAAACATGAATTCACTGCTAAAGATATAAGGAACATAGATGAGACAGTGATCACCACTGTCCAAACCCCAAACAAAGTCCTGGCCAGACGTGGAACCAAGTGAGTTGATGCTATGATCTCTGCGAAACGAGGCAATTTCTCCCCACTTCCTTTTCCCAAGGAAGAACTTCCATGACCATTTCCTCCAAAATGGACCACCAGGAAGCATGGGGACAGCCAATGGCTCAGGTTGGATGCAAGAGGGAACCTTCTTGGTTTTTCAAAAGCACTATCAGGCCCATAGCAAAGGGTAAGCCCTGAAGCAAAGGTGTTGCTCATTCCTAACAACCGTGCATCGTTTTTGTCAGTGGATAGAATCACCTTCTGCATAAGAAACGAGACTGGCCTTCTTTCAGGGCGTCAGGCATTGACCGAAAGCGGCTCAGGCACCGCCGTCTCTTGTATCAGGTCAGCCGTGAGCAGAAACTAGTTTTCCACAAACTTACTGCTTTAAAAGCCAATATAGTGCAAACAAATGGACAAAAAAATAAATGCACATAAATAGGTTAGCTGTAAGATAAGTGTAAAGCTATCCAAAATGATTCATTGAAGCAGCACTCTAACACAGCACAACAGGTTGTTAAACCTTGCTGTGCTTTTCCAGATAAATTACTGGTTTACGATGAATATAGTAGTCAATATTTTATAAAACTTTACAAGACCTATTTTAATGTGCATATTCTATTTTGGTATAGATTTTCTAAATAAATGTACTCCAGTCAGGACAACTTACAATATGTTAAACAATTTATTACAATACATGGTAATACATTCAAGTTTGGTGTCAAGGGTCCCCTGCTCTGAGTTACTTTTCTGCCCGAAGTCCTATAAACTCTAAGTGGACCACCGTGGGTAGAGAGCAGATATCTGCACATTGCCCCTGTCAGATACTGGGCAACACACCTCAAACAGGTGGAAGATGGGGTGGAGGTGGGCAGCAGCAAGAGCGGGTGCATAGTGTGGTGCAGCAGCGAGCAGGAGTACAGTGTGGTGCAGCAGTTGGCAGGAGCAGTGTGGTGCAGGAGCAGTAGTAGGAGTAGACTGCGTTCAGCTATTGAGCATGTGCGACTGTATGATTGACGTCACTGTGTCCGAGTTGCCTACCTGAATTAGCTTCGCCAAGGCGTCGCCTCATATTCTTTTTAAAATGCTTGGGCCTTCTCTGAAGGCATTGAAGGCCCTCAGGGACCACCAGCTAATCAAATAATCTGCAAATGCCTTCTGCAAAGCAGTCCTTCCTTGGATGTGAAACTGACTAATTTGAATGAAAGACGTCAAAAGTAGGCAGTGACATGTGAAGCAACGGGCAGCCATATAGGCAGTCAAAAAGCAGACAAAACACACAAACTGATCAGTGGCCCAGGCACAACAGGCAGCAACCGCCGGGCAGGAAACGAGTGAAAAGTTGAAAGCTGGAATTGACAGTTTGTTTCCACAAACATGTCTGGTCAAAAGGAATGGGCACCACCTTGTGAACACTATGGAATTTACAGTATGTTATAGTGAAAAAGTTGTAGAGGTTCCTTTTCAAGAAATTACCTGCTGTATATTCACTCTGAGAAATATCAGAGAGCTCACCTTAATCTGTAAATTGAAATTTATAGAAACACCATTAAAGTTGAATTGAGTTTTATTTTTAACACTTGAAAAAAACAAAATCACACACACCTGTTCGGATTGATAAATTATTTAAATGATCAATAAATATACATTATTTTTTTCACATGTATGTGTTATAAGCACTTTCACAGTTAATGACATTCCTGACCAACAAAGACTTTACATCTATGGTCTAAAAAAAAATCCAACAGTGCGCATAGGAAAAGGCAAAAAAAAAGGTTCTAACAATCCTAGGCATTTAGAAGGTACATCAGCATTTCATTGCTAGACACTGAATTCTGCTTTTCACAAAAGCCTATATTTGCACTACCCTGTTTTGCTTATTTATAGATTGCCTATCCATTTGTTGTCCATACATTTTACTCCAAGAAATATATGACCACTTTGCTCTTTGCAAATTTTTTTAAGTCAGATATTTTCTTACAAGGTTGTTACAGTATACAGCATACATGAAATATATTTATTCTGTTGACTTATAACTCTTTCCACTTTTATCGATCAAAACAATGAGACTAAACACAAAAATTTGTACTGAAATAAAATGCAATGTAATGTCAAATGTAATGTAATTGTTTAAACAATAACCAGGTATGCATACATTGAATTAATTTAAGATAATCTTGTTTGTTTGTTCAGGGAGAAACAACATAATTCACGTTACAATGAGAAAATCACACTATAGTCCCCCCAAAAAAAGTGCACCCACAGTACATTGTTAAAGATGACCAAATATATGAATTCATTTCCGAGTATTATCCAGTTATTGACAATATACTTGAGAGTATCAGAGCTATGTGCATTGTTGAAAGCAGTTTTTCCATCCAGGCTGATATTAAGCGCAAATATATATCGTTATATGCATACACATTATATATATATATATATATATATATATATAAACACACACACACACACACACAAAAAAATATATATAT
>JAVQIZ010169515.1:0-11833 GCA_036023535.2 Galaxias brevipinnis | reverse complement strand
GACTCTAGGTTCTACAGGGATTTTCCTGAACCCCGTGAGCCAAGAAATAAGCGGCGCGTAAGCACTCCTGACACTGGGAGGATCCTGTAAAAATAAAAGCACTGGGAAAAGAGACGCCCCCCCCCCCGCCTTCTCTCTCTCTCTCTCTCTCTCTCTTGCTCTATTCCCCCCTCCTCTTTCCCACCTCTGGCATTTCCTGAGCAATATGTGCCAGCAGCAACTTGGAGGCTGTTTATTTCAAGGACAAGGCTCTGGCCTTTGCTGGGCTGTGGGCTGTCAGTTGTTTAAAAGTAGGCCTACGTGCACATGACAAACTGTAAACACATAGCTATTTTTCACATTGCTAACAATAATACATTGTGTTCCTTTCAAGTCAAGCGTTTTCTAGTCACTGCTTATGATTCCAAATGACTAATTGACCTGCTTTGTCAAGTCTCGGGCAATTTATTCACAGACGGCAGACGGTAGTAACCTTTCGCGGGCCTGATTCTAGTAAGGAGAGCAGCACAGCACTCCTCACATACACTGTGATGTATTTCAAAAGGACAATGAGCAGGAGCCGCCCACACGTCTAATCACAGATTAAGGAGGCGGAATTTACTACAAGCCCCTTGACTTTCTTATTACGAATTGAACAGCGATGTAGTGTAAGCATAATAGCTGGGAAAATGTGAACTGGTAGCACATTTTGAATTGAAATTGATCGATTTTTCCATTTTCAGTTAACCCCAGAGATGTGCATTCTCGTTGTAGTGCAACATGAGAAACCGTTAATTTACGGAAACATCTAGATCTCAGTGGAGAGATGGCCTACGTACAGCTTCCTTATAACAGGCTCCAACTGAGTGTTTAGAGTGTACCTCCTTTGGGAGAGCCCCGTCTCTTCAAATGAACATCGTATTATGATGTCTGGTCTAAAAGCTACCGCTCATCATGGATAAAAGTGTCTACCCTACATCTTTGTCTGGTTTGTTTATTTTGACAGCAAACTGGGCGTTTGTGCCAATGCGTTGACTGTAATCAGCCTCATACTTTTGGTTTCCACTCAGTTTACCGTTGCCCATGGTAAATTACTGCTGCAGTTCCAATGAGAAATGACTGTAGTGTGCTGAAAGTCTAGGAGAGGGGGTAGCCTTGGTGGATTCAGCCGATTAATCATTCGGACACAGTGAGCCAGAGGGAATGGATGGGGATGAGTAGGTAGAAACTGTAGATCTAAAGGTAACACAGTCATACATCACTACGACGTGGCTTTTGCGGTGATACTTGATTGTAGAGGAGAAGAGTGTTAGTTTAATGTATGTTTTGCAAAATACTAACCTCGTTTCTTAAAAAAAAATTTATTGTATCATTTTGTTTGGCAGAGAAAAAAATCACAAAATCACAATTATGTTTGCATTTTCCCCCTTAAAACTAAATCATAAATAATTAATAAATAAAGAATCATGGTATTGGCTGAATATTTCTTTGCGTTTTTATTGATTTGCCCTGCAACCTTTCTCCAAATATTCCCTCCATTTCTCTTTTTGGAAGCATTGCTTACGTGGCTCAAAAGAGTCTTGAGTCAGTACTCCAGAATTTAGAAGGTCTGTTGTCAGCAGCAAACTACTGTTGGCATCGTTAGTGCTGCCAATGCAACTATTTTATGTTTATTTTATGTTCCTTTCATGGCTTGTAGCCAAGGTTATGCTTAGGCTACTAGTTTTGTTTAAATCTTTAGACAATACTAACAAGTTGTCTACAACTTGAAAAGTTCAGAAAGTGTTTTTTTTTCCTCCAGATAATCTAGATTTTCCGGAATCATTTCAACCCTGTGTCCTGTGCAAGCTTCATCTTCCATTTAACCATGTCTTTCCAAAAATATTTTGGTTTAAGTCAAGCAGTGTTTAAATCTGTCTTGCACCCATGCCTGTGTCCACATACTTGTGTGTGTTTGCACGGCACGTCCTCATGCACATGCTTGTGTGCTCTCGTGAATGTGCAGGGGAATCACCAGGAGACCCACTTTGGCTCAGCAGTGCCACAGGATGAAACGAGGATATGACATGGAGTCGAGCATCACCAAGATTATCATTGCGTGTTGGCCGATGGATGAGGTCGAGAGGGTCAGGGTGTAATCTCCATTAAAAAACCTGCAATCATTGGAGGATGCAGTTCATTCCGACGAAAGAGAAATGGAGATAGAGGGCACCCTATGGTGAAGAGACATAGTTCACCATAGTACACCACCAACTACCATAGTAGTTAACATGTCGAAACGAGTTTCATATAAATAGATTCTGTATATAGAATAGAAACGCTGTGCACTTTCAGTCGCACTAATCCAGCAGCTCTGCATAAGACCTTCCATAGAAGGTCAATCTGGATTATAGCTTTAATACCGCCCTCATCCCATGTTTACTATTAAAGGTGATTATGTATTCCAGGCTGGGCGAGGCAGGCTTAGTCAATATGATATAATGTTCATAGCCCCAGACAGTTTGTCGATGGACACTAGCTCCTTTTAATTGAAAATCCACATTAGGATCATGTTATCTATCGTTGCACCTAAGATGAGTCCTTAGTCTTAAAACCCTCACATTTCAGATTGTAGTATGTGCTCTGCACACATAGAATTGTTCTGCATGGATGAGCTCCGTGAAGTCCTTTCAAACTCGGTCAAGAAGTTGCACATTCTGTCCTGCTTGTGATCTAATTGAGTTGAGGTTTTCTGTGTGCAGCCGGTGTATCTGATCCTTTCCGATGCCCTCATCTCCTACGGCTGCACTTCATTCATCAGAGTGTTTTTCAAAAGACAGGCACAATAACGGCAAGCTTACGTAAGCCCGTCAGTCGGAGGAATACTGAACCAAGAGTCCACGTTGCTTGCTGGGAGACTACCAGCCTCTAGCATAGCCCACTGATTTGTTAGTTCAAACTTCTACAAGTTCAGCCATTCCATTTGATGTATCTGGATTGCTTTTTTCTGCCATCCACGCAAAACAGCCAAACTTTAACCCATTGGCTGGACAGCTCTAGGACTCACTTTGATGTATGGTAACCTAACCACAGTACAATTGACGGTCTGTTTAATGTTAAGAACCTTAACGACTGTTTCTTTGAGTACTTGCGTGGCTGCAAGGCTAGAATTGTTTTAAGGAGACCCCTGCTGTAAGCGAGCGGCTTGTTCTATTTCTTTCACCAGGAGGAGTGCTTTAAAGGGCCCACAGACAGCCCACCTCAAAAGGATTAGAAAGCTTCAATTGACACCTGTGACCTTCGGAGCAGCTCAAGGCCCTGGCTGGAAGAGGCCAGGTGGTTATCACTCAAATGGAAATGGAGAAGTCAATATTTTCAAGTCATCGGTGGTAGTGGTGGGATCTGAAACCGTACTCCACTGTAAGAAGAAGAGGCCGAGGCGTGCCCTCGCAGGGCAAGCTACAACTGGACAGACAAGCTGCGATGGAATTATTTGCCACGCCATCTAACAAGTCATTGTGTCTCCGGCTTAATCTCCATGAGCCAGCACTAGCGCTCTGACATTGTCCGCGTCCAGCTCACTGTATGAATGCGAAACACGAGAAGCGCTCCTCGCGTGAGATGGTGAGGGCAGTAAACTGGTCTGGCCGTGGCAATCCCGTACACAGCACGCAGGGACCCGCTGACCTCGTCAATTCTTAATAAGGGCCCTAAACAAAGGAGCTCGCTAGCGGTTGCAAATATGCGTCGGCACGGTGCGTATCCGGTTCCTGGAAAGAAATGATTGTCTGTTTCTCGTGTCCGCTCCACAGGGTATGCAGAGGTGTGAAAGCAACCCAACCCTGGGTGTGTAATTGCTTGCAGCGGAGGCTATGGAGAAGGCTCACGGCTGGGAATAGCCTGTCAAACGTCATGGGGGGGCCTTGTGTGCGTGTCGAGGCGTTCCTGCAACCTCCATCAAGACATAACATGCCGACTTGTTTCGCAATTTCACTGGCAGAGCCTGTTTCCTCCCGCTCCAAAGAATGTGGGAATCACACAGCACAGAGATGGAATTGAGGGCTGTGATTTTGACCAATGTCGGAATGCCACACTGCACGGGCTCCTTTGTTGCATAAGACCGTCCACAATCCCTATAACTCTAGGATTTTCATAGGCATCGATGCATCTTGACCAGAGAATCAGTGGGTAGATTTTACTGAAGTACACGATGACAGATTTGTTTTCCCTTCGTATTCCCATGTTTGAAACAGTCGCTTTAATGGCCCCTCATGTTTGCCAGGTTCTGTTGCGTGACGGTGCCGCACACCCCAAGGGTGATTTCATACCTGAGCAGTAACGACCTGTCCTACCGGCCGTCCCCATCGCACCTACTGTATGAAAAATGGGATGAGAGCTTTAGCACTCTGCGCCTCTCCCCCTCTGGCAACAGCGTCTCTCTACCATGACCAGAGCACCATCTCAGTCACAAAGTGTTTTGAAAAGGTTTTGATATATGAGGCTGAACCTATGAAAAACAGCTACTGGGCTGTGGTGCATTTGCAAGAGATGACATGGTTGACCTGAGGAATGGAGAGGGCAGGATGTGTGTGTGTCATGTAGTAACATGTATTCTGGATTATAAAGCGTTTAGGCCTGGCCCAGCGGTCACTTCTCCTCCCACCATGGATGGGCATAAACAGCTTAGTTGCCCTTGGTCTAAAGATAAACGTCTAGAGGAGATACTGAACACTTGCCTTTTTATACGACATGGATATTCAGACCAATTTCTGTGAGAAATTCTTATTTTGCATATATATTTTTCCACGTGATGTTACTGATTTAAAGACTGTCTATATAGCCTGACATTTTTGGAAGGTAAAGGGTTTAATAGGGAAAGCTTTAAGCCTGGCAATGTTGGATGGCTTAATGAAAAGGATATTTCCTAATGGCTCAAATTCGACCAGAGGTTTCTGTAATGTATTGAAGCATTCGTTATGTGCTGTTCAACGATTGCTCATGGCCAACTGCACCTGCATCTATGTGGGCTGTGTTGACAAAACAAGTCTACAACGGGCCAGTCCAGGACACGTCAAACAAGCGCTTCCTCTCTTCTCTTTTTTTTTGTACCCGGTCCTGCCTAGCCATCTTTTCTACCCCAGCTCTCTAGATTTCATTCAGAGAATGAATGCCCACATGTGGCTGTCTGGCCCAGATGACCAGATACGTGGTGGCTGAAACGGTTTATTTTCTCCGGCGCGTTAAGTGCAGACTAATCTTCCATGGCGCCTCCCACTGCGTGAACTTTGTAAGACTGGCCCATTCAATCGCAGAGATTAGTCTTCAGCAACTAATGTCGCCTAGATTCGAATGTGAAATGAATGGAGCATCTCTCCCATAGCCTACCGTGGACATCCATTCAGCCCCCTCTTCCTCCTCCCCGTCCACAGCCATGCTTCCCTCCACAGTGGAGTCAGGGCCTGTTGGCGCCAAGCACCGTGGATTTCATTAGATCAGCCTAAATAAATGAAGATGGGCCCCTTGACCACGAAGAGACTGTCCGAGAGTTTTTTTTTTGTCTCAAAGGAATGAAAAATTCAGGAGAAGCAGCCCTTTAAACAAGCTGATGCTTTATTTTGACTCAATTATGCAGTTAGACATGAGCAGGTAATGGCCTTACAAGAGAACACTATGCTGCTGTTGCTTTCTGCAGCACTGGCTTTTACTGGAACGAGAAAGAGAGAGAGAGCAAGAAAGCGAGAGTGAGCGAAAGAAGAAAGAAAGATGGAGGGAGAGAAAGGCTTTTTCAGACATGCTAGAATAGGTTAGTAGTAGCAGACCCATTTCTTGAGAATCCCGTGCTTCGGGCTTGTGTGCCACTGCGTCCGAGATTAGAATGCTCGGAGAGTGAAGGGAAAATGCGTTGCGTTCGAGCGTGCTCCTCTGTGACAATTATGTGACCACATTCAAGAGCAGCAAAAAAAAACCGCCAGCCCCATTGAATGCCCTGAAAGCAGGATTTGAAATAACCTCTCTCTCTCTCTATCTCTGGTCCGCCATTGTGCAGTCCGAACCCATTCCCATCGTCCCCCTGGCAAACCCCAAACAAAAACGACCTCTTTCTACTCGACCCCAGGGTTACATCATTCCCCTTTCTCCGCGCCCCCCCCCCTCTTTTGTGCCTCTGACAATCAGTGTGCAGCGAGGCATGGGCATGAGACTGGCCAAACATCATCTGGAATGCTGACCAGGGGGAAAAGAAACCCAGAGCCTGTTTTTGTTTAGGCAGCGTTCCGTTCAATAGGGGCCTTTTTTTTTTTTTTTTTTTGCCTTCGGATTTCACACAGGTTAATAAAGTATGGGAGTCTGTATTAAGCCGCAATTACGTATTTTCAGATTGAACCCGAGTTTGCTTCATCGTCAGCTGTATGCTAAAGGCCACCTCTAAGATGTTTAAACCACAAAAACAAATAAATAACCTGAATGGCTGTAAGGGAAAGTGTGTGCAGGAAATCATTCATCAGGGCCTTGGAACGACCTCTTCACCAGCGTGAACAACCCTTTAAAAGCACTGTCAGCCATTTGTGTGTTTAACCCTTACAGAGTAAATCAATAAGTCGACAAGTTCAACGACTGATAACCACCTATTTAGACTAGTTTAACAGAGGAGGGATTTTAGCTCCCCTTATCACTGGCATGGCCCTGGACTGGAAGAGGTGCAGGCACTGCTGCGGGGCAGCACAGTGGCCTGGGGGGTGTGGAGGATCGAGAGTGGAGAGAGGCTGTCTGTGTATTGTAGCTTGACGCCTTGTCTATAAGAATTATACTGTTACAGTACTGCAGACTGCTGTCTCAAAGACAGATACCCAAGTCACGGTCCAAAATGGCAATCCACTAGTTTCTGCGACCCGTCCAGTCCTGTTGTTTCACTGGAGGCCCCCTGCTTGAGGGAGGTCCACCTGGAGGACTGGTGGAGGGGCCACTGAAGGGCACGCGTGGGCCGGCCCTCGTCTGTTGGAAAGCAGCTAGCCGAGCCTGGGCCTGGGCTTGGGCTGTGGAGAGTGAGGTCAGGGGGAGGCTAATGAAATGGATTATTCCTGGCGTGAACCGTGCATGCCCTCCATGACTCTGCTCCCAGCCCACGAGCACCTGGACGTCTGTCTGTCTGTCTGTCTGTCTGTCTGTCTGTCTGTCTGTCTGTTCGTCCGTCTGTCCGTCTGTCCGTCCGTCCGTCCGTCTTTAAACCCTCTGGCATGAACATCATAATTCTATTTTAGGATGTTATTTTGTCAGCCAAAGGCTTTGTTAATTTGCAATGGATATAGTAGCCGAGATAAGATAAGGCATCAGGAAGTACACAAGGCCAGGCCTCGCTAATCTCAAACCAAATAAACGTCCCCACTGGCCATTTGTGTGCCACCGTATTAGCGCTTTGCTTTGGACATCTGCCTCTGATGATTTGACTGCGTGTCTAAATGATGCAGTGGCCTCAACAAGCTCCATAGCCATTACTGACAAATTGCAGGCGTGTTTAATGCCAATCACTGAGAAGTATATTGATTAAGCCGTTAAGCATGTGCAGCCAAGGAGCTGTAAAATACACCCACTCTGGTTGTCTTGACTGAATCGTTGAATTCCTTTTTTAAAGGCGGGGTTTGTTTGTAGGTTTGTAGGGTCTTTGGAAAGCCGGGCCCAGTTGATTTTACATAGGGCCTCGGCTCGTTCGTTTGTCCTGAGCTCTGGTGCTACCGCTTCGCTAGCTGAAGTGGTTCCTTCAAGCCCCCCTGACGGAATCCTGGCGTTGCATTGGCTCTCTCAAAGGACGGCGAGGAGCAGGGCGACCGGGGGAGAGCGGATGTTGCTTTCAGCCTTGACCTTATCACAAAGGGGATTAGCGCCGCGGAGGGTAGCTGTGCAGACAGCTTGAACCGGAGACACAAAAGGGGTCCTCGTGGATGCGCATTTATCTCCCCACAGGTCCGTTTGTTTGTCGCTTCTTCCCACTTTGTCTCCTTACATTTGAATTAGCGAAGCCAACAAGGAGGTAGGATACCGGAAAAATGGAAGAAAAAGAGAAGAAACAAAATGAAAGGATTTCAATGAAACCTAACCAAAGAAAAGCCTAACAGTGGAGCTTGAAAATGGAGTGGCATTGATGTGAGCACTTCACTGTTCTCTACCTCCAGTTTAATAGGGGAAGGACTGCTTCGAGGCCTGATTAAGTTGTGTTGATCTCATTTCAAACTTCTCTGCGTGGCTGTCATTTGTGAGCGTGTGTGTGTGCGTGGGCGTGTGCGTGCGCGTGCGCAGGAGATTAGTCCAAGCTACCAGCCCCATCCAGTGTGGTGTGAGTGAGTGAGTGAGTGAGTGACTGACTGAGTGACAATGCGCCGCTGCTTCAGTAGGGATTAGGGGGGTTGTCGTGGGTCGCTGTCTGGTGTACGGCAGCTATAGGAGGGCATCTACCTTCTCTGTCGGATAGGGGACCAACACGGGCCCCAAAAGAGCCTGGAGACGTTGGACTAACGCTGCTGTGCCAGGAGAGAGGAATCTTGCGTTAGCCCTTTACTTTAACTTTCCCCTGCGACACTTTAAGTCCCCTATTAAAGCACGCCTGTTTCAAACCAAAGAAAACATTTTGGTCGTTTCAGAGAGCAGTGAGACAGAATGGCACGGTGGATTTGATGGCAGAATGGTAGAATCCAAAGACTTACGCCAACGTCATAATGGATTTAGATTAATGACTCTGATTGGTGAACACATTTTTTTTTTCTTCAGCCAGGCTATTAGCTGCACAGCACTCAATAACCTAGGCTACTCTGCCCTTGTATGGCAAGTCTAATTGAAATCGTTGCATTTGAAAGTAAATCAATGTTCTGTCCAATGCAAAAAAAATTATAATTACCAGATAAATAAATACTACATAAATACTCCCTCATTTTCATGTGCTAGAAGGCCCTTACCTAGTTTGCCTTGAAGGATCTGCAGTCCTTCATCTCCCATGTTCATGTCCCACTTGCCCTCTTTCTCTCTCTCTCTTTCTTTCTCTCTCTGTCTTTCTTTCGCTCTTTTTCTTGCTTGGGAGCAGAGCAGACAGGTAGACAATGAAAGGGAAAAGGAGCGAGAGTGTCAAAGACAAATTGACACTGAATGTAAACCTTTTGGATCAATACCTGCCCCGCTCTCCCGCTCTGACCATAATGAGCCCTCCAGCGGGCTCTGGCAGGCGGTCCGTTTGTCGGCTCTGCGCAAACACAGAGGCTGAATGACTGAAAGGGAGCGAGCGAGCGAGACAGGGATTTCCCCCTCATCGGGTTCTTATCAACGGGGAAACAGACTGACAAACACATAGGGACTTATCGCCGCGTACACTGGCTGTTCACAGACACGTTGGGATCGGAACGCGCCGGGCCAATTTCGTTCCTCTCTCTTTCCCTGTCTCTCTTTGTCTGAGTGCGTATTATTGTGGCGAGATTGAAGCAAACTGTGATCCCAACACCGCCTCCTCTGGGAAGAATGTGCCAAAAAAATGAGGATTTGTATCTCCGAGGAAGGAGGCAGCTCTAAACCTCTCTCTCTCTCTCACTGTGTGTGTGTGTGTGTGTGTGTGTGTGCTTGGGAAATGTTAAGGCTATGGCTATTTAGTAGACTGTCGATAAGCAGCCGGGAGACTAGGAATCACTTATCCCCTGTCAGTTCAACGTAGGCCCTGGTTCCTTGAACACCAAGCAGTCAATGCCCGGTGGTACTTTTAGGACGAGTCCTTCCGATTTGACTGGTGATGGCGTGCAACGACTTCCCCCCGTTCGCATGGTCCTTTCCGGGGGACAGTTGGCACCGAGACGGCCCCCCTGAAGGCAGACAGATGGCCCGTGGGTTTCACTTAAAGCCTGGCAGCCCCGCTGGTGGTTATACGTCCGTCTAATGAACCCCCGTTCCCTAGGTGACCCCCTCAGTGCCAGCAGCCTTTCTTAATAAGGTTTGAGTCACGGTCCGTAGAGAGGGGAGACGCTCTGAGAGGGCCTCGCTAAACGTCCCTCGGATCTCTCGCTCCCGGTGGAGAAGAGGCTCTCGACCTCATCGCCAATATCTCCATGTTGTTGTTGGACACTACGATTAGGACGGAGCTTTTGATTGGCTCGGACTCCAGAACGAGATTCGTCGTTCATATCGGAGGAAGTGTTTTCCGAAGCTTGCGCTTAAACAAAATGGTTTTACCGCACGGCCACGATCTCCCCGCGGACTGTCCCCGGGGGAATGTTTCAGAACGTATCTGGACCGGAGAGGGAGGGGAGCACCAGCGCCTAGTCGTTAAGTTCACTACCACTGGAGGAGTCCACACATTCCTTCTGCGAGGCCCACGCACTGGCTCACAGCGGGGCCTGGTCCGGGCGCGGACTCCTGCGGCGCTCACCCTGCACAGTCGTTCTCTGATGTAGCGCCGCTCCCTCTTCCTCTACTCACTGGGTTTCGGTCTGATTAGCCCCTTCCTTGAGACGCGGCAGGTTGGTGGTGATTCGAGCGCTTAGCCTGTTTGTGAGTCATGGGCTGAAGTGTCTTAAGTGAGTCTCCCCGAGTGGCTTAACTTGGCGGAGAACGCGTGCGCGCGAGAGAGAGAGAGAGAGAGAGAGAGCAAGAGCGATCTGGAGCTGTTTTGTTTGCTTTGCCGTGGTGGGGGCCCTGCTTTGTTCGCTGTTGCGCCGCGTCTGAGACTGATCATGATTTAATGCTACGGGCCTGGTGGGAAAAGTGGGTCAGAAGGAAGTAAAGACAATCTTTGGCGCAGCGACCTTGTTTGTCTCTTTCGAGCCATCTTGCCGTTACAGGCAAACTTTCTTTCTTTTTTTGGGGGGGGGGGGACGGGACTTTCTTGCATTCCTAAAGGTCAGAGAGAATTTAGTTCTCCCAAGGGAGTCGTTAGGAATGGTCCTTCACTCTGACTGTGAAGGGCAGAGAGCACTCAGGGTGTCGCTCTCGCTGGTCGTTGGGGTTGTTGTTCTTCTGTTTGCCTCTTTCTGTGTTCGGGTGGCCATGCGTCCGTTTGACCGAATGTTCTTCACCCTTTCGAGTCCTACGGCTGCAGAGTGTGTTTGAGAGGCAGAAGTGAACGGATTAAGTTTGCTTACTCAGCCGGTCCTCCACCCAGCGCATTCAGCACTTCTTCGATGGTCTCGTTCGTAACTCCCCAGCGCGACAGCTCCAACCCAGAGTGTCTCAGGCGTCGAAAACAGCCCAAACTGGCAGTCTGAAATTCATTTCATTTTAGATGTGGGAGGTATGCGCCCCGCAGTTGCTTTATTTAATAGCAAGCAGATGGCTGTGAATCACTTAAGGCTTTGTGCTCTACACTTTAATGTGTGGCAGCCTGCAGAGGCCGAGCCAACTGAAGTCCCGCTGTACCGCCACCTCTCTTGTCAATGCATCTGTGCTGTCAAGCTCTCGTGATGAATTTGCCCATAAAACAAGCAGTAACAAGAGCCAGGAAGGATCTCTGTTGAGAGGGGGGAGGGGGGGCAAAGTGGAGGGGGGGCCCGCTCTAAGTTAGGCCTGGTACCGTCCACTGTTTTGCTCTCTGTTGCCCATCTTGCATGCACGCACTCACTCACTCACTCACTCACTGTAAATCACTGTTATCAATGTTGATCAATTTATCAACCATAAGTGTAGCTAGCTTAGCAAGCATCAAAAGTCTTGCTTACTAAACAAACCAAATCTGCCTGTTGGTAATGAACTACAAGATGTGTTAAATCGGTTGGCTCCTGTCTTGGCAGTTTGAATGTGCTGTGAGGTGATTTCACAGTGACTTGATGATGCCATTAACCTGCTCCTGTCTCTCTTGGCCCCCCCCCCCCCCCCCGGGGGGGGGGTCACACCCGGGCCCCGGGGTGGGGCAGGC
>JAVQIZ010169500.1:0-11298 GCA_036023535.2 Galaxias brevipinnis | reverse complement strand
ACACACACACACACACACACACACACACACACACACACACACACACACACACAGAGAATCACTGACGTTTCCTGCTGTGAAGGTGACCATAGGCAGGAGGATGATGCCCAGCTTGGCCTCTGGCACCTTGGTACAGACAGCAGCCAGGACTGTCATGACCGCCCCTGACTACAACACATTCATTATTTTTTAAATATTCCAACATATCACACTTCATGTCCAAATATGTTGGTAAAAAACATGTTATATCTTTCAGCTTTGAAGTAAGAAAATATTTTTCAGTTTCATAAAACAATGTTCATCGTTTTAAATTCCTGTACATTTTTTAGGTTTGTGCTGTGTTGATAAGATTGTAGAAAGCTTGTCATCATCTTACAGCCCCTAGTGAAGGATGCAGGCGTCCAGTGGCCGTCTTACACATGTAGCTCACCATGGTGGAGACGACACCTGGGAGTAAACACAAGGGAGGGAGACATATGGAAGGATATGTGAATACTGTCCCTTATCTCAACAGTTCAATCGCTCAATCCTCTAGTGAGCCACCCAGCCAGTCAAATCATTACACGGTTAGTCAGTCAGGGAGCCAGCCAGTGAGAGTACCAGTAAGTCAGTCACTCGCCAAACTAGAGAGTTATCTGATGACTATGTTCAATAGCGATTGCCGACTCCACTCTAACATACTGTAGTGGGACCACAGCTACAGTCTCAGATCTTTTTACACCACGTTTTAAGAACCACCCCATTAAAGTCGAGAATCCTTAAGAAGCCGAGTGCTTTCCAGACGCTCCTCTATATACACTATTTGTCCCTCTTACTTCTTGATGTCCCCCCCTCCCCGTCCTCGACCTCCTCCCCATCGACCCCCGTTGTATTTAGTTTTACAATGGTAACCGAGACTATGTCTCTTTTGCAAAGGTGCCCAATTGAAAAGTAAGGTTATGCCAGTGTTCCTTCTCCTTACCGCCAGAGAGGTAGAAGGCGAGGAACTGCTCCCTGCCCAGGAGGGAGACGATGCTGGAAGAGAAGGTCCACAGGACGTACATGTTGGCCACCATGTGGATGATGGAGTAATGGCTGAACGTCGACAGCAACATAGGCAAGCACTGCGTCTCTGAGGATTGCAACAATATAAAAACCAACACGCAAAGTGATAGTACCAACTGCTGTATTATTAAAACATTATAATAAATACATAAATCCTCAGGGAAGACGTTCTCACTAACTATTTCAGATAGTAATGTGTTTTTTCCTCCAGATTTGAACTATTAGTGTGTGATTAAGAAACAGATAAGGTTTTGCTTAGCATACTCACTGGAGGCAGGGTTGGAGGTGAAATACTTGATCATGGATCTCTGCAGGGAGGGGACCCTCCAACAGCAGAGCACAGCGGCGTTTAGGGCTATGATGCCTGAAGACATGAAAAGAGGGAAAAGCATGGAGATGACTTATCTCTTATAGCATGTAAGTAGATTGATCCATTTTGACTACTAGGGAATAGGGTACACTTTTAATCCTTTATGGATAAATACTAATGATTCTTATTTAGACTATCGGTGTGTAACAAAACACGCTCACAGACCCATTTCATCACACAGGAATTCCTACCAGTGACAGTCCTCTGTCCCTCGGTAAGGCCACTCCAGAAGTCATCCACAATGGACATAGCCATGATGACCTGCTTCTGGATGTCTGACAACTGGTTCCACCAGTTGTGCCAATAACTCATATCCTGGGAACCCTGGAGAGATGGTTGAATTGGTCGGTTTGTTTTGTTTTGACCAGTTTGAATTACTGTTAAAAAGGGGCAAAAAGAAAATATAAAAAGAGTCTTTCTGCCCTAACCTGTCCCAGTTTTTCAGCCGCAGCCTCGTCTTTGGCCGTCTGTACCCGTGACTTCAGGGTTTCATATTGCAAGATTGCCGCAGCACCAAATGAACAACCTGTGAGCTAACATACAAAAGTTAAGTAACAAAAGTTGTATAACTCTGGAGGACTGAAGAACATTTCAGTTTAATGAGTTCCCCCTCAAGCTAATATGCAAAACAAAGAAACAAATACACCTGCAGTGTACAGCAGACTAATTAATGACTTCAGTATTTATTCTATTTAAATCAGACAGAACAAGAAGCAGGCGGATATACCCCTACTGTGAACATCAAGGGTTTGAGAAGCGAGGGCCGTGGGATTTTGCGAGGGGTCGGGGGAAGAGGACCAGGTTGAGGAGCCACAATTTCGCCGACTACCGGGGGAGTTGATTCTTCTGCAACATTCCCTTTACGAATCTCAGTCCTCTTGGGTTCCCGACGAAAGCCGCATCTCTGTTGGGAGTGCAGGTTAAACCTGTTGGGCGGTTGAAGATGGAGAGCTCAATCTAGTTGTATAATTACGGACATAGGAAGACTGCAGTCTTCTTACTCACTAAAAGGAAGCTCACTAAAAGGAAGCTTTTTCCAAATACTTTATTATTTAATTTATTCAAACAACCTATAAAAGCGGTTCAGTTTCGCTTTTAGACTAGCTTGAGACCAAACTATCTGAGACAGGCAGGTGTTGACTTCCCTGGAACGACAACCACGCCACCATCACGTTTGGTAACATAGCCAGGTCTGGTAAAGTAACAACTGTAGGCTATGCATTACACCTGTCTTGTAGAAGCCTACTTACATTATCCATTTAATATTCTAAATTAGCTTCCTTCGCTAGAGCTGTTGTCTAAGAACTTTATAATTGTACCAAAAAAAGAAGAAAATAAATTTAAAGACATGGACAAGGCTAATGAATCATCTACTATTTAAGTTGATGGCCATTTTTTTTTTTTTTTTGCGCTTTATTTATTGGGGAAAAAACAACTGCTGGCTGACAGTTCACAATAACAAGAGCATGATTAGGTAACCGCTGTAATATAACAATGTCATCCTCTACACGTGCTTGGAATCATATCAAGAACTGAAGCAACCGCTACGATAACCCAAGATTGTCTGCATTGCTCACCTGTTACTAAGAGAAACAGTGTTGATGGAATGGAACACGTCTGTTTTCGTAAATTTGAGAATACATCCTCTCCACGCCATCTTCTGAATGACCCCAAAATAAATCGTCTAATGGTTCACTACCGGGCAACAACAAGGATACTATTCTTACGCAGATCGCATTGAATTCTGCTATGTTAAGCAGCTGAGTGAAATAGGCCAATCTTGTAATACTAAAATGTCTTTGCACGATGCAATTTAACATTGTTGCAATTTGCTGCCCTCTAGTGGGTGCTACTCTTTATCCAGACTTTGGATTGTTGGGCCTACTGAGCTTCAGTTTGACTGAAGAATGCAAGCGCATCTTGGAGTGAGGGCATAACAAGTAAATAGTTTAAATACCCCGGCAATACTATAAACATTTGAAAGTATCCTACAGTTTACTTTAAATGCAAGCCCCCTGTGTGTGTGTGTGTGTGTGTGTTGCATGTGTGTGTGTGTGTGTGTGTGTGTGTGTGTGTGTGTGTGTTGCATGTGTGTGTGTGTGTGTGTGTGTTTGCTTGTGTCTGCGTGGATGTGTGTGTTTAAAGGTATTAGAGGATCTGTTGGACACCAGCAGGTGCTGTATTGACACCTGGACAAGTTCCACAAACTTTTCACAGGCTTGCCAGTAAATAATTTAAAAAAAAACTTCATCTGCACTGCAGCACCTGGAAAGGAGCTGCACTCTGGCCACCAATTTGCACATCCCCTAAACTTGTTAAGCTTTTATGACTGCATCTATTGATCCTACGCAAACACACATGCAAGCACAAATACACACACACAGACAAACACACATGTGAAAACACACACACATGCACACATGCATAAATGGGATCAAACCATAAGGTTTTTTAAGGGCTATGCCATTTTTTGTTGCGTTAACAGATTATTATTATACGTTTTTGAGGAGCAACTCAAAGGCAAACGCTGAATGTCATTGAGGGAGACAGAACTGATTCTCCAGGTAGACATTTGGAAACTGAGCTAGAGAGTGCAAGTAAATGAAAGGGGAGATGCAGTGAGAAGATATGCCTCTTTGGCAGAGTGTGGGTTGGGCAGAGAGAGAGAGAGAGAGGGGGGGGGGTGTCTAAAGCGAGAGCAAATAGAAAGCTGAAAACAGGCAGAAAGTTGCTGAAAAAGAGTGAGTAAACAGAAAAGAGACCATAGAACAGAAACATAGAGAAGAGTGAACCAGGACTATGGGGAAGTGGAGGAAAGGATGATAACAACAGCTGCGAGAGAGAAGTGAGAGAGAGATTATTGGATGGGTAAGAGTAATAAAGTAGATTGGAGGCGGAGATATGGAGGCAAGAAAGGGAGAAAATAACAGGGAAAAAAGGGAAAGGAATTGGTCATAAATATTTGAGTGTCCCCAGAAATAGACTGACGTAAAATTGGTTGGTATTTGGCTGTTTAAGGCCCATCAAGGATGCATGGGTACATTACTCAGCAAAACACTGCTGACATAATAGGCAACAGTGGTGTACACAACACAGCACCTCACACAACGCAGCACACACTCATACACGTACTCACGCACGCAAACGAAAACGCACTCACAACATTTGCTGATCTCTCTGCGAGAGGTCTGTAGAGGACTCCAGGTCCCTTTCTGATCAATGCAGAACCTTTTTCCTCAGCAGAGGTGTCCTCTTTCAGGTCCTCTTATCGATCAGTCGTGACTCTGACGCCAGCAGAGTCCGCTTTTGTCTGCATGAAGGAGGTGGTGGGGGGTGGGGGGGGTTTACCGGTTCTTAGGTCAGGTGACAGGAAGTCCATGTAGGTTGTGTGTACATGTGCATGGCATGGCTGAGAAATAAAGGGAATGATGCATATGTGTGCATCAGATGCCGCTACAAGATGTCCCCCATGCATGGCACCACAGCTTATTTCGCTGTCACACCTGTATGCAGATTGACTGCTGCAAAGAAGGCAATCCCGTTGTATAGCTCATTGCAAAAAGCTTCCAATCTAAGGACAGCTGCCCTGTCAGGTGGGCTTTGGCCTTGAGGCTTCTATTACCGGCCATAGTCTAGAAACAACCTACACCAGCAGAGCAGTCTTTTTATACCGTCAGAGGAAACACTATCTGTTTTCATTGAGTCTCGACATTGCTGACTGGGCCATTTCCAAGACGTTGATCAAGAAAGCCTGTTAGATAAACCTCTCATTGTGATTCGTGTGTTTTTCCCCTTTATCGTGCATGTATCAATGGATATTTAAAGTGGAGAGTTCATGTGTGTTGTAAGTGTGAGTCGTGAGACAGTGGTTTCAAAAGCCATTGAGTATATATTTTGTTCATGACTGTTGAGTAGAGAACAAGAAACTTGTTTTTATGTCAGATTTTCTCAATGGAAAACAGGTATGAACCAGCAATAACGTACTTATTTTGTAAATAAATAAAACCCTTATTACTGTGTGTGTGTGTGTCTGTGTGTGTTTGTGTCATACAACAGCAAAGAACGATACAATTGCCCACTTTTGCTATGTCCAACACCTTAGAATCAAATTGTTGCAAACATTACCCATTAAAAATTGTCTAGAAATATTGATCCGAAATGCATAGCTACAGATTGATTCATGTCACATTGCATATTACAGTTAGATAAATTTTATTTAATTTTATCCAAATATTCTATTTTCATATCTTAGATTGAAAGTAGCTGAAATGCATTCTAATATCCCCTCATTAGCCTTCACAAATTATGTGATTATAAAGTGCCTGAGCAAATAAGATAACATTTACTTTATCGTAACAAAATGTGTAAAATCGTTTAAAAGTATAATCCCAATAGTCAACTTTTTTTTTTATCGCAGGTATAGGAGCAAATCCTAATCAGAATTTTTTTTCTATTTGGGACCACTAAAATCTAATTTTGTTATACTAAATTAATTCCATGCAGTTGTTCAGCACCTCAGCGAGGGAACAGCTCCCAACAACATATCTCTGCTCAAAAGCATTGTTCTGTATCTCATGCACCAGAATATGCAGCCCTCTTCTCTTGTTACAGTACCTCCTATCCCATCCACAGGACACACAGACAGACAGACAGACACACACACACACACACACACACACACACAAACAACTTTCCCTCTCGATTCCACCTCTCTTCCCTCTCAGTTTCACATCAACTCACTCTCTCTCTTGCACACATCTCTATAGTCTCTGTATGCTCACATGGTTCATTGTCTGTAGGCTACCTGAACCCAAGCCCATCTCCCACACTTAACATTGATCTCTCCAAACTCCTGCAACTCCACCCGGCATCAAGCACACAAGGGTTGCTAAATTTGGCTTTACAGTAAATCTGCTATCAGGTTTACTGTTATTTCCAGCTGCTATCAAGTTTACTGTGTTTCAAGCGGAATTAATCTGTTCATCGATAACGCACAACTCTACACAGCACCCTGCTGTTCCATTATCTCTACCCGGCTGCCCCAACTGAAACAGTGGGGCGCACCCAGCACACGCACATTCCCACCACGGCGCCACTATCTTCAACTTCTTGCACCGACCACAGTCGCAAGGCGACATGGGTGATAAAAAAGCCGGTAAGGAACTTCAATCTGCTCTTTAATGTATAAGACTGAGATGGTCTAGTATTTATGTGAACTATGCTGTGTTTGTAAGTGATGCTGTGTTCTGATGTGTATAAGCTTGTGTGAATGAATCAACCGTAGAAGCTTTGAGAGAGTGGACTGCGGTACAAGAAAACCCTTAACTCCCACTTTTCTCTAATCCATTTCTTACTCAATGTCATACCAGGAAATTGTATGTAAGACTACTTATAATAGCACATATCCTAGTTCTGGCTCAAACTTGTACCTCAAGTGTAAATCAGCCTTGTCTTAACCAAAGGCTTTTTTATTCTTACCGCGACATATTATGGTGCAGCACTTTGCTGCGTTAGATTCCGCTTGCGCCGCCTATTCTACCCATTCTCAGACTTCTCGCACCCTGGATTCTGCGTCCTATGCTAGATTGCAAAACAGAAAATGGATTGTATATCAACCTCTATTTTTGTGAAGGATGGTAGCAGCCTCATTCAATGAGGGGAGATGCAGCCTCCCTACCCGCTGAGCGTTCCCTCTCTGCCCCAGTGCTGTCAGCTGTTTCAGGGAAAAACTGCTGGCTCTCCACTTTTTTTCGGCGCGAGAATATTGTGACGTGTCGATGCTGCTTCCAGTGCTGCTGTGAAGAGAAGGTGCTATTACCAGTTTACGCGCAGTGGTTGGACCAAGATTGTCAGACACGTGCAGTAACAAATAATCATTTACGTCTGCCAAAAGCTGCTATAAATTGACATTGCATTGCAAAATAATAACGTGGTCAGTGGAGAGAAATCACATAAATCAGGCTAAAAGTTCATAGAGAAACAGATGCATTCGAGGTTTATTTCCAGCCAAGCTACACGACCAGGAACGTTTGCTCTCACTGGCAAATGAAAATGATTAACATCTGCCTTATAAATTCAAACAAATATAGATGTGTTGCCTATATGGTAAATGGTAAATGGACTGCATTTATATAGCGCTTTTCAACCGGAATGAAACCAAAGCGCTTTACAATGTTGCCTCTCATTCACCCATTCACTCACACACTCACACACCGATGATGGCGGTATATGTTGACTGTCTAACTCTAGATTGGTTCATTATGATGTTAATAACACCAACAACATCTCTAACAATAGTATTGATTAATTTCTGGCAAGTCAGGGGCCTTACTTATATGAACCCCTGGAGAGTAATATTCTGTATTACTTCAGACCATCTTTAATACATTTTTAAACTATTAATGAATAATATATTGGCTATAAATCATAGTGAGCATCTTTGCTCGGACGCACAGCAGGAGGATGTTTCAAGACTTCCTTGCTCAGCTCTCTTTCCCTCACTGCAGTCAGAAAGGTGATCGAATAGCTTCAGGATCAATTTGACACATTTGCCTCTGGATTGGGTGCAAGGTGTGTGCAGGAGGGGAGAGTATGTGACAGTTTGTGGGATTTGTCTTTGTGACTTCTCTTAGTAATGCATCCTTCACTGCACACTTTCGTATAACTTGGCCTTATTTAGGATTTTATCTCATAAAAACCCATTTTAATCACCACTAGCCAATGTATGGAGTGGTGTAACCCATGCTCCCTGCCAAAATGGCTGCACGTTTTTCTTAAATGTGACACATGCATAATGGACCACCATAAATCATATAAAATCAAGTCAAATCATATATATATATAAATTATTTTTACCTCTCATACCCTTTAAACATCACTTAAATGTCCTCTCTCGTCATCTTTTTTTCTGTAATTATGGAGCTCATATTAACTCAAGCACACATGCTTTTACATCCCAACAGACACACACCATTGGTAAACACAAGTAGGTTTTCTGATAGGGTCACTGTTCTTTTCATTAGCCTGTATGCTGACAATTGCATTTTATTTTCTGTTTACCGCTGTCTTTTCTGAGAATAGAAAGGGAGCTCCACTGCTCTCCCCATTATGACATTTTTCCTCTGTCTCTGGCACTCAAATTCGTCATCTATCAAATCCCCTCTTTTCTTGTCATTCCTATCTTTACCTTTCAGTCTCTGTTGTCTCCTTACGACCTGACAATCTAACACTTTAATTAATCTCTCTTTTGCTTCAACTCTATACATGCCCCCCCCCCCTTCTCTCTCTCTCTCGCTCTCTTGCTTCTAGGCCTTTCCATGGACTTCCGTTGCTGTCACTACAACTTTTAAAAACATGTCATACATTTTCCACTGAATACTAACACACGCAGTCACAACCCTATAACTTGAGTTAATCACTATCCAACCCCTTTGGTTGCTGTTGACAATTACTGTAACTCTTTCTCAATGAAAACGCTTAATGGGTAAACATTTAGTCGTCCGCGTGTATAATACATTTTCAGTCTTACATAAATTGCTGATGACTTCATACAAATATTTTTAAAAATCAGTTCTGCTTTTAAATTTTTTTCCTGGTTATTTGGGATCCACAAGAACTGTCATTTTAGATCGAGAAAGTGTAAAATCAGTGTTCCACTACATTTTATATATTGTTTCATTTTTCACTTGCCATTTGCTGTTCTAGACCAAGTAAATTCAAATCCTCACCTCAAGTTTACAAATTCTTTATGCCTTGACCCTGACATGTATTTGGCATCTTCGTTGCACACCAAAATTTAGAGATTTGTAACGTTGCAATTTCATTGCTGTAGGATAGCATTGCTTTGCAAAAATGCAGAAACCCTTATTGACAACTCAGCAAGTATCTTCCGTCCCAAGTGACTCTGTTGTTATACAGCAAATACATGGCCGTTGGTGTTATGTAAAATATTGTTGTTGTTTCTAGCTGAAACTTTAAACCGTTTAGGATTAGAGATATCCCAGAAAAGATGTTATTACAAAATGTACCATTGTGTCATCAGGTTTTTGACCAGCATCCTCTTCTTCTTTGTCCTCCTCCTCCTCCTCGTCACCAACAGCAACGCTCTCGCCAATAAAATTACACCTCACTTTTCAGAGTCCCCAATCTAAAATGGTCACTAATAAACAGATTATGACAGGCCCTTTTTAGCCTTTTCAGGGCACTTCAATTTTAGCATGTGTGCTTGGTACGGTAGGTTTCTCAGCACATACCACTTTAACACTTTAAAGAGTTCATGTGATTTATCTAGTAAGACAATAGCTGGTGAAAAAGCCTCACATCTGATCAAAGGGAGAGAGGCGTAATGACTGAAAGTCTTAGTGTCAGCTCATTAGTGTGATTCAAACATGAGTCTTTTCTCTTGCCACATTCCAAATGTCTCCATATCAGAAACTATCTCAAACCCTGGCTCCCTTAAACTCGTATCACTATTGCTGTGGACGTAGTTTTTCTCTATTTCCTTTTTATTTCGTTTTAATAACTAATAATAATCTAGTGCTGTTATTGTTAATGCTCATGCCTTGTAAAGATTGTGTAAGTAAATTGAGGCTGACTTGTTTTTACTAAGCATTGATGGCTGTGATAATGGAGAAATACTAAATCCTATTTGATATTGATTTGGTAATGCCTTACATTCAACCTCTAAAACTTTACATTATTTCCACAACAAAATATGCTGATGACATATAAACTGCACACGCCATTTTCACAAAATAACCGTTTTCTTTTTAAAAGCAGGTGGCAGCCCAAGGTCAGCTTATAGTTGTAATTGAGTGGTTCAGGTTTTAAATAACAACTTGCCATAAAAAAAGGATGATGCGTGCTGCAGTAGGCAGTCTACAGGACTGACCTTGTTTATTTGTCAACAGCCTCCTCTTGATTCACATTGTGTAACCTACTGCTCAATTTGATTATGCATCATCGACTGAAGAACAGCTGAACTTAGACTGAAGTTAGACTGAATGACTTCCCTTCAAACGACTTAATGCTTGGTCAGTCAACCGATGCAATAACACTTTTTTTGTGTGTTGCCTTAAATCAGACTTGGCATTAGGTGTTGAACCATGCAGTCTCTGACCGAGGCCTAAAGGTGGTATCGCTTTACAAGGTGAGCATTTTAACCTCACCCCCGTGGACACACAGACAGGTGAAATGAGAGAGGGCTGGGTCAGTGAGGGCCCATGGCATCATCACAGGCATACCTAAGTTTGCTCAAACCAGTGTATCGTACGACAGGTGTGCAGGGTTTGAAAGGTGTCACTGGGGGCATGATTTAAACTCATGGACATAAAACGGTTTGGCTGAAAATTACTTAACTGAAGTACTAAACCATGTATTTATGTAATGTCTTTACAATGTAAGTACTATATTTTAATGTCTGAATAGCATTAAAATAGAAATGCATGACAATTACTTTGTGAGAATATGGCACTACCAGACAGGCAGACTTGGTATGCAATTCACAACAAGGACATAAATATAGCCAGTTCCCAGTTCATGTTTAATCACTTCAATTCCAACCTCTGTTTATAAATGAATGTTTGTCACCAATAACTCTCTCTCTCTCTCTCTCTCTCTCTCTCTCTCTCTCTCTCTCTCACTCACTCACTCACTCTTCCACTCTCTCTCTCTTTATCTTTGTATCTCTCTTGCTCTCTCTCTTGCTCTCTCTCCCTCTCTGTCTTCTTTCTGTTTTTTTCTCTTGCTCAATCTCTGCTGTTATCTTTTTCGTTTCCTGTTTGCTTTACACCCCCCCCCCCCTCCCAACCCTGCCCCCCCTCCCTCCCAACCCTGTCCCCCTCCCTCCCCTCTGTACCTCAGCTTTGAGTCTGTATGGGGCAGTT
>JAVQIZ010169491.1:0-15018 GCA_036023535.2 Galaxias brevipinnis | reverse complement strand
CCCCCCCCCCCCCCCCCCCCCCCCCCCCCCCCCCCCCCCCCCCCCCCCCCCCCACAGCGAGGCTGAAAGGGTCTATAGCAACTGAGGTGGGCTACTAGTCAGAGGGAGAGTGGGGGCAGCTTGCGACACACAATGTGTATGATTGCAAAAACATGGTCCTCTTCATGTAAGCAACGAAATGAGAACTAAATGTCATCTGATTTGGGGAGGAGGGGGGGGGGGGGGGGGAGAGGGCGTCTGTGATCCAGTGACATTCTGTTTCCTGTGGAAAGCTTCCTTGCATGAATAAAATATAGAGTCAGTGGAGGTGGGGGTTTGATATGCATTGCATATGACCACATAGCTGCTTTTACAGCTAGCGAAGTGTTATTTCCGGTCTAAAACCAAGGTTTTTGTCTTTGTTTGTCAGGTGTTACAAATATCCTCCTTATCACATTTACACTGCCTGACTGACTCCTCTCCCAATAGAAAGGCTTGATTTCCAGTCACTATTTCTACTGACATGTCATTCCCATTGTTCGATCGAGCTCGTGTGAGTAACTTGCATTTGTGTGTGTCCCACTTCGACTGTAGACAAGGCACTGAGGGTGCTGCTGTTCTATCTGGAGAGCAAAGAGACGGAGGTCCGATCTCTGGCCGCCTCAGCGCTGTGGGCCCTGCTCCACAACTGCCAGAAGGTACACACACTCACACACACACACTCACACTCTTACACTCTCACACACACACACAAACACACAAACACAGAAACACATACCCACCCACACACAGAGTCACACACAGAGGGAAACACAGACCCACCCACACACAGAGAGAGAAACACACACAGAGAGGAACACACACACACACACACACACACACACAGAGCCACACATATCCAAACATTCTCTCACCAAAACAATAGCTCCATGTTTACAAACTTTACAACTAGAATATCTTGTTTTACTGTTTGCTCAACTACTATTTTTTTTATTTTTTACTTCTAATCTCAAAGAGTAGTATAGTGTGTTCACACTTCCGTTGAGGTTCAGTGTCACCTTCCCTGTCACCTTGACTCCCAACAAACAAGGCTCCTCTATAGCTTTGTCTTCCTCGGTTAGAGATCTGTGTGCTGGAGAATATGAATGTCTTGCCAGTCGTCCAGATCCAGTCGCAGCAGTGCCACTGTCTCTAACCTGTCTCGCTGGTTCTCCCTCAAAGGCCAAGACCACTTTGAAGTGCCCTTCTGTTCGACTGAGGGTGGACGAGGCACGCACGGCCTCGGAAAAAGGCATGCATTTATTCACTTTGATTACTGCTGTAAAGGGGGGGGGGGAACCCTAGCGTTGACAATGTGTGCCATCGTTTTTTGTTTTTTTTTGGGTTCCATAGAGCTTATCTTTGTGTTGTGTCTTTCCCTGTTGATCCCGGTCTCCCACCAGATGCTGAGAAACTACGGGAGCCGATGGATTCATACCTGCTGAAGTGCCTCTCCAACCTATCCCAGTTGCTAAGTGATTGACAGGCAGCCGTTGGTGTGTGTCGTCTTGTTGTTGATTGTATGTGTTGATGTGTTTGTCGTGTTTCTACTGTGTTTGCGTTATTTATATGGTCTGTGTGTATTTGAAACAGATTCTTTTTTAAATAGCTGTTGATTCAAGTCATGCAAATAAAGTAAATTAATCTTGATGAAATTGTCTCTTTACTCAGGTTTAATAAATAGTTCAGCACTAATCAGTTTTACTGTAAGTTTCCAGTTGATCAGAAATAGTATTTCAATAAAAAAGAAGGCGTCATAGCGTGCCAATGGATGGGTACTGTTTTTCTGTGAACAGATATAACAAAACTAGGGCATTTGTTTTCAGAGGAAATGTGTTCATTTGACAATGGAATTATCCACTGTGACGCTAGACACACTGTGGCGGTAGATAAGGTTTGTGGTCTTAACCTCAACACAGAAGGACAATCACACTTTAGTTTCATTTACTTAAAACTATACGTACAAAAACTTTTCATAGCACTTAAATATGTTTGTTTGACATATAATGCTTATTCTTAAATGTTTGGTGTGTAGTAATATTACAAAGAACACATACGTCCCTAACTTCAATAATAGCTAACCCGCATTACTGATAATGTGCCCCTCTGAGCAGAATAAGCTAACAGTTCACTGGCGTGAAGTGGCCACCAGTAGCTGAAGTGCCTTTCTGTCAGGAGAGAAAGCTAGCAGGAAGTTGAGCCTGGGTGTCTCTCCACTCATCAATGCAGCTTTCATTCTCCCTCAGTGGGGCAAGATGGAAGCTGTACAAAAGGACCACTGGTACTTCTTGGTACTCTTTTTACTGCTCCCATCTCTTAAAGGTATGGAATTCAAATATATATTTTGGTAAAATAAGTCATTCGAAAGATGTAACTTAGTCTTAATATGAACATTTTAACTAACATGATTATTACAACTTGAGGTCTCTGAGAATGTAAACATAATTAAATAGGCATTCATATGGTGGCAATATGGCACATGGCATTGTGGCATTTTGCTTTTTGTTTGAACTAAGTAAAGAAACTGAAGTTCACTTTTTTATTCATTCTTGTTTTTGAGTGATTTTGGCCTTAATTTAAATGAGAGGATCATGACCAACAGTCTACTTCTCAGCAAGATAACACTTCAGACATTCCTTGGCTGTTCAGTCCCTGACAAAGAATTTATCGTCATTCCAAATAGGATTTTTTTTTTTTTTTTTTAAGCCTTTTACTGTCGAGGCATCGTCAACCATCTGCTTCTGAACCTGCCAGAATTCACTCCCAGGGACATGACTAGACTGGAAATGACTTGTCAATTACTTTCTGCTTAGGCTTTAGAGGGTTTAGTCATTTGACATTGTCAACTTTGTGTGGGTTCAAATTTGCCTAATTAATGGTGTCCAGGGGATTTGGACAAAACAGGAGAGACTGTGATGCTGATTTAGCCTTCATGATGAGTATAATCAGTCAACCCTGTATAATTACATCATAATAACTATATAAACAGCACATATAAACAGCTCTTTTTCTTACGGTACATGATATTCATTCCACATACTGTATCAGTTACAAGTCATTTGTGAAAAACCTGTTTCTCGAGTATTAAACGCAAACTATTTCATGAGTTTGAGCGATTATTTCCCACTCGTGCAAACTGTGGGGGTGTTAGGGAGATACACTGCATATCCATATTTATAAATTGTACTGTGTCAGGATAAGCGGTGTAGCTAATGGATGGATGGATGTACTGTGTCCAGTCGCGGTCCAGCAGAGAGACGCTGTTCGCACAGTGCGTCTGGAGGAAGGCATGGTCCTGGAGTGCCTGTGTCCCTGGGACGGTAACCTCAGCATGGTGTCCTGGACCAAGATCCCAGAGACGAGTCCCGCGGCCGTGTTCCACCCCGACTACGGAGTGGCTTTCTCCTTCCGTTACCGGGAGAGGATCGAGTTCCTGAGGACCTCGCCCATGGACGGCAGCATCAGCGTCCGGAACATCACCCACCGGGACGAGGGCGTCTACCGCTGCTCGGTCCAGACGTTCCCCCAGGGCTCCTGGAGCACGGACATCCTGGTGCAGGACTCAGGTAATGTGGGCTGAGAGGTCCACCTTGATCACTGGGACTCTTTAGAGCACAGTTGAAGGTATTACTGTATATCTGTCAGTCTATTGGTCAATCTCTCACTCTCTGTTTTGACCCCTCTTTTTGATCCGTGCATCTTCATACTCTCCTTCATCCCTTTTACATTGAGTTGCGGATCGATCGATGTAGTCCGTGTCCCCAATAAGTTGGCCCGCAATTGATCTCGTCTCTGTCTGCAGCCTACAGCTTGTCCTTGAGTTTTTTATAGAAATGCGCTTGCGAGAAAAGTTATTACTATTATTATTATTATTATTATTATTATTATTATTATTATTATTACCACAGCCGAGCCTGACTTCCTGCCGCCGACAGAAGCGGCCCCCGAGGTGATGGAGGAGGACACCAAGCTGGAGGCGGAGCGGAACGACAACCTGACCATCCGCTGCAACCACGAGCACAACGGCACGGTGTACCAAGTCACCGTGGAGAAGCTGGCCCCCGGCCGGCCCGGTGGCGGGGTGGTGATCATGGGGCTGTGCCGCCTGGTGGACGGGGGTCTGGTGGCGGAGGACCACACGCTGAGAGGGAGAGTGAACTGCAGCGACACGCTGGATGTCAGCCTGCAGCTCATTGACGTGGTGGAGGAGGACGGCGGTTTCTACCGCTGTCGCTTCAGCACGGACGCTGGGGTACAGACCACCACCGTGCTGCTGACCGTACCCAGCCCAGGTGAGAGGGCGCCAGTCGTAGGTGGCACACTCGAAAGGTCGTGAAGGAGGTTGGGCAGGTGTCTTTGGTTATGGGGAAAACCTCTTAGGTCCTTATTCGAAACTTATTTTTCAACCACTTGAAATGTTGCATGAGAGAATGCATAAGGGGGGAAAGATGCAAGTGAAGAAGTGTCTTTGTCTCTCTCTCTCTCTCTCTCTCTCTCTCTCTCTCTCTCTCTCCCTCTCCCTGAGACAAACAGACAGAAATACAGATAAAAGAAAGCGTGGTTGAAGGTGCACCTGTCGAAACCTCAAGCCGTTTTTTTCAGTACTTCCTGTATGTGGGGGGAAGGAATTGTGTTTAGAGCCGTGTATGTGTGCGTGCATAAACCTGTTTCCCTGCACTATAGCACAAACAATACAACAGCAAATGATATGCAGCATGGCTGTCTCAGATTAATATAATATAAAGCAAATTCCTTATTAAAACCTCTTTTGTCTTTTTTTGTTTGGTTATACATTTGCTGAGCTATTGTGAAGATATTTCTTTGGTTTTCTCTGATGCTCAGGTACAATCAACCTTTCTGACTATATGATGTACATGTACATTGCGACTGGGTTGGCAGGGCTCGTTCTGCTCGCTGTCATCATAATAGTAGTGACGAGACACAGGTGAGATACGTTCAGCTACACTCACACTGACTTTTAGTAGTAGCCTTCCTCCATTTCTCCACCTCAACACTAAAAGCCACGTTTTTAAGCTTTGTGTCCAAGCTTACGTTACGAGTTTTGGAAATTGTTCTATCTAGCTGTGTTTTTTGTCGCGCCTGAGAGGTGCAACCCGAAAAAGAGTTTGGACTCAAGTGTAAGGATGTTAACGCTTCCTGAACACTTTGAAGAGTTGTACTGATGAAAATGCAAGAATCCCAGTTTGCACCATGATTTAAAGTCTCGCCATGGGATTAGAAATGGATACACCTGGATCAAAATAACTATCTCTCCGGTCCCATCTGTCTGTCCTCTTTCCTCAGGAAGAACAACAGAAGGACGGAGTACAGAGTCAAACTGCACCCATCTAGAAGACAGGTGGGTAACTGTGACATTCCCTACGTGTTCATACCCTTTTCAAATCCATGCCCATTCTATGTGCTGCTGACAGTGTTTAACCTTAACCATTAAGAACGGAGATCATTTCCAGTGCTTAACGAGCACATTGGACATTGTGATGATGGTAATTAAACTCTCCTTACGATCGTTAAAAGGAGTCCCTACACTTCGCTGCAGGCCAAAGTATACATAGTTGATTTACTTCCCTGAGGTTTTGTCAGCATGACCTCATGAGCGTGCAGCCTGTCGCCACAATAACCAGACTCACCCCTAATCGTGCTAACACTGCTAATATCTAATATGTTTTGAATATGCTTACAGCCAAACTACTATGAAAACATTCCCGTCTATGACCAGATGGTTAAGAGACCCAGACAGATGAAAGATGGACCCTTGTATGCAAACATTCAGACCATACGTCAGCAAAAACACACCCTGAGATAAGACTCAATGTATGAGTCCTCATCTAATCTCTGTACCATTCTCACTGTGCCATCTGCTGCAATCTCCCATCAGCAAGGGACAAATGAACGACTGCCGTCATCGCAGAGCCCTGTGGGGAGGGGGCTGGCACTGCTGTATTTATTTACCTATTCATTTGTCTGTATATTTTTGGATGACTGGTATTGCATTAATGCATTGACAATAACTAATGTGAACTTCAAGTTCCAACGATAAGTTTAAACTGATTTCCCTGTTGCCCGCTCCAATACAACTTAACTCAATTTAAGTTCAGCCTCTGCAAACATTTATTTTAATCTGTCTCTACTAATCAAAATAAATCGGTTTGCATTATTACAAAAATGGATTTGGGGAAAGCCATGTGTGAAAAAGATAGTAATGACAACTCTCATGCAATAGCTGATAATTGCCGTTTTAATCATTCTTTGTTTTGTCCTCCTGACTTTCTGTCCGAGACTGACAGTGGTGTCTAACTCTATTGTTTGATACAGAGAAAAGCAATCATACTGTAGTCTCCCCTGACACAGCCACGTTCCCTGTGATCGTTATGTCTGGGAGCAGTTGTTGCACGAGGCTGTCAAGCTGATGCCTAACCAGCAGGGTTATTGTTGTGTTTTCTCTGCCTCGGTCTCTTGTAAAGCGGAACGGTTGACTGTGGATTGTTGGGCTTCTGTTCTCTCTTACTTTCCACATAGCAGTAGAATTCTCAATAAAACGGAGTTTGCATTCCTGTTTACTATCTACCTCAACCTTCTCTTTAGAAATGGAGACAGTGACATGAGGAATGGTAGATATGAGCTCACAGAAGACCACGGAAATGAGGACGGGGGAGGAAGTGCAAAGAGACAGGATGGACTATGTGCCTTTGGAATACTGTTTTTTTTTTTGTCCTCTTAAATAGTTGGTATACTTTTCCTGAACGGTATATCAGGACAATAAATGCAAGTGTTGATGCTGATCTGAATACGACCTCATGTAAACTTAATAAAACGTACTGTGATATACTAGGCCTTTTCTCCGCAATGATTTATTTGGTCGGCGTGGAATAAATACTGGCACTTCCAACCATTTACTTTATGAAGACCAACTGTTATGGAAAGATGTACACAAATATTATAGCCTACATTCATTTTATTCTCTTTTTTGTTCCACCAAAAACATTACATCTGTACACAAAGTGATGGAAAACGTCCTATTCCATTGTGTTGAAAGTGCTATTAAAAATATCATGACAGTAACAAAAGAACAAGAGCATTGGTTTACATAAACACAAATGCTGACACATTGACAGTAACATACACATTACTAGTGCTTGGGAAAATAAAATCGATGCATCCGTACAAGATGTCACATCCAGAGAGGGGAACAATACAAAAACATAAACATCTCAAACTAGAACTATTTTCTCTAAGAACCTTAGAACTAGTTGATAACATTACCATTCTGTAGTTTTAGGTCAATTGTCAGTTAAATGGGTTCATAAACACTGATGACATTTTCAACACGAATGCCACACAGTTCTAATCCAGCATCCAATAGATAGATCCTCTCGTGAAAGGGCACTTTCATTGTTAATGAAATCAATATTGAATTCATTCATTTACAAACAGGTAATTTTCTTTACATATAAATAGTAGAATTCAACACAGAGGAAAAACTGTGCAACTGTTAAATTCAAACATGACTTCTAAGTGGCTCAACACACTTCCAGTTGAATGATAACTTGTGATTCATTCTCATACGGTTCCCACCTGGCATAACAGAGAAAACCTTTCATTCACACATCATCTAAATGACTATTTGTTCTGTACCATGCTGATTGTCTCTTTAGAGTCAATTTTGACAAGTGTTAGTGTGGTTTTTGACTTTGGAAAAACATAGGCGTGCATTTCCTCAGAAATACACATCAAGACCGATTGAAAAGATCAGAATGGCATGTTCCAGACATGGTTTTAATTATAGATTATTGAATCGTTAGAATATACTGAGGGCCAAAGAATAGACTTTGGCCCAGGTTCACACTCTGCAGTCTGTGTCAGAAGGCACTTCATACTGTGGCTACACCTAGAGGACAGTGCACGTGGTCACACGACGACGCATTAAAGTTCAACCAGGGCTCAGTTCACAAACATACTCATAACTACTTTAACCCCACTCCCCCCAATTTAGCCCCCATTAAATGTGTTGAGGACGGTTGAGAGCAAGTACCCTTGACTTTACTCAGCCCTGCCGCTGTTTCCGTGGTAACTTCAAGCAAGGCTGCATTTCTAGACTAATTCATTTGTTTGGGGGAGAATGCACATTTGTGTCCAAGTACAATACAAATCGTTGTGACATACAGCATTTCTAAACCTACTTTTGGCACTACATAAAGCATACGTAATGTAATGACAAAAAAAGGATATGTTATAGGGGAACAATAAACAGTGTGTTAACGATATAATTACAATTCTCCCTTTTAAAATACTAGTGAAGGATTTTTGGTGCAACGTTTTAGACTGCCGTCTCTCAACAGGTAGAAAAGGTCTATTATCCTTCACAACGTTTATACACATCTCTCTACAATCGACTCAATTATTCAGAATTGACATACAATGGTATATAATACAAGATCCTATTCACATCTCTACAGCCTTGAGTGGTTGAGTGTCCAGGTTTGGTCAGGAAGTGCTTGTCATTGGAGGGGTCCCTGGCTGCAGCTGGAGTCATAACCACTAGAGGGCGACAACGCCTCTTGGTGGTGAGGCGAGCGCTCCTCCTCACTGTTTTCCGAAAGGAAGCCGGGAAAAGTCTGTGCACGAGGAATCATGGTCATGGTCAGGCTGGTTCCTGGAAAGAACAGTAAGCCACTGTTAGAATAAAATGCTGACGTTCATTTATTTATCTTCACTTTATCTTTGCCCTGAATAAGTAACATTGATGAAGGTTCTAATTGATCTCGTTCATCAACCGGGCTGAGGATAGAAAACCTCCAATTATTTACCGTTTGTTGTTTAGTCACAAGATCCAAACCAAGGGAGAATAAAGAAAAAGGCTGCAGGCACGGGCGTTATTACATTTATACAGAACCCTGAGAGTGGTAACTTAACAAGCTAAAGAAAGAAACCCATTCCAGTTCCAGGATGTGATTAAGGTCCAGACAGATCACTCACAGCACAACAGCTCACCAGCGTGTTACTGCTTTCCCCGTATCCTATGCTTGCCCTTGTGCATTTTGCCATCACAAATGTCAGTCTTTAAGGTTCATCTCCTCGCCCCCACACAAATTGGCCTCACCTGTAAGGAATCTTCCTCTTCACTGTAATTCACGCTAATTTGTCCAATTTGTTCATCGTGGATATCAAGAGACGAGGCCTGCACTGCTGGGGTTCAGCAGGACGGAGGGGGCTGCTGTTCTCTCTCTCTCTCTCTCTATCTATCTCTCCATCTCTCTGTCTGCGACTGCACTAATTAATAATGTATCGGAGGCCGTTTAGTGATACACGGGAGGAAGATGAGGCTAGAGTGGTCAGGGATGCTGAACAAGGAGGAAGTGGCCAAAAATCGATATTTCATGAGGTGCAAAACCTCACACAACACTGTAATCAAGCCTACCCCACCCGCCTGCCCGACACCACCATCACCACCACCGCCCCTCCCTCACCCCTCAGCTAATTACAGTACGCCACACCATCCATGCATCAAATAGCCTCTGCAATGCACTTCTACACTAATACCTTTGTAAGCTCTAAAATTCAATCCAAACTCCAGGGATTTATTGAAATGTGATTAACACATCAGTGCTAGTCGCTACTTTCTACTAGGCTTTACTCTGTACCTCAAAATCGTGGAGCAACTTGGCAGCGAGATAATTTCCTCGACACCTCGAAGTCGGTGCTGATGTATTGCTGATTCACTAGTACACAATCTTGCACATGCATTACAACAGACAAATTACGATGTTCTCGCTCTAGACGATTTTCCGTGAAACAAAGGTGCCCCGGGTGCAGCGGTGAATGGGCTTGGCTGTGGTTTCGCTGCCCTGGCCTGAGTTCCTGCGGAGGGGCTGTAAGCGTGCAGCCAGACACCGCTGGGCCAGTGCTTGGCTCCACCACTGACATGGTGGGTCCCCCAGTGTGTGGAGCCTGCAGCGGGTCCTCGCTGGGGCCCCCTGCTCTCTGTGTCCCACTGCCAACATTCTGTTACATCCAACATCAAAACACACTCCCAGTCCAGCCATCTTGGCATTCGCTGTGAAATGGCTATTAGCGCGGGGCGGAGAGGGACGACGAGGGACGACGAAGGGGCGACGAAGGGGCTGAGGCGCACAAGAGGAGGCAACACAGGCGCATGGCGGAGAACCTGCCTTCAATGGAGACGTGTTGCATCATCGCGTGGCCATTAGAAGATTCCTTCACTGGATCTCATGTTTGGGTTAGGGAGCTGAGCATGGTGCTGTCTGTATACCAAAGCACAGGATTGGGCCGTGACGTGGTCGTGGGCAGGGGCGGAGATAGAGGCAGAGGGGCCGGATCAGGTGGGAGGGGGACGAATAGAGGTCAGTGAGAGAGAGAGAGAGAGAGGGGTGGGGGGTGAGGAGGAGCGAGAGCCGCAGCGGTGCGTCTGAATGACAGCGAAAAACACTCTTCTCCTCCACCCCTTTTTCTATTTGCACACCCAAAAAAAAAAAAAAAAGAAATATTTCTAGGGCAGCTACAACACGTGATTTTAAATGAGCCTGACTAAAACTCCCCACATGGAGCACTCGCTGCTTTCCCAGTTTCGGGAGAGTGGATGACACTGGGCCGGGAAAATGGGGACACACTCCCCCCCTGCCCTTTATTAGGCTGCTCAAAGGACTTGGGGTTCGACTAGGCATATTCTGCTCACGTCTCTGCCAAGACAATCCCTTGTTTTGCACCCAGACCCCTTTATGGCTGCGGTGAGGGTTTGAGGAAGGCTGGGGCGGCCGACATTGGCAGAGTCTGGGGAAAAGATCTAATCATCTCCCCAGCCCATAAGCACCGGTGTTTGTTGTCCGAGACGAGCCCCAGGTCGAACGCCTCGAGGTGGGCCGCGGAGCAGAACCCACACATCGCCTCAGGACTCGCACACTGTAAACAAACACACCCAAAGATGCATAGGCGGAGACGGAAACGGGTATACTCACACGCATCTAAGAAAACATCCACTCACACACACACACACACTCACACACACACACACACACACTGCAGATTGGTGCGGTTCCCCGTGTCCCCATTACCCTCCCCCTGTGAAAGGCAGACAGTGGTTTGTCACTGCCTTTTCATTACAAGGGAAGGTCATGTCATCCTATCTGACCTGGTGTGGCAGCTGCTGCGGGGGGGGGGGCTGTGCAGAAAGAGGAGCAGCAGGGGGGCACGCTGACACACACCGAAAACACAAAGGAGTCCAGACAGAACTCCTACGCACATTCACTGACACAGACACACACTGACATACGGTGAAGGTAAGATGCTGTTCGTGCGCGCGCGCGCACGCGTGTGTGTGGGTGTGCGTGTGTTACAGAGGGAGAAAGAGTGTCTTGTTCCGAGCTTTTGTTGTGCAGCTTCATAACCCCAGGTGGCCTCCCAGTAGCACCTGTAACTGGACAGGGAGAGTGGCTGGTACAACACACATTATGTAAGAGTGGTGAAGGCTAGAGTTGTTGTTCCTACTAACAGTCAGCCACACACTCCGGCTGGGTACCCCAGGCTGGGAAAAATCCTGATGAGAACCTGATCCAAACCCAAAAGCGTCCTTTGAAGTTCTTTGGTGCATCTGAGAAACCAACCCCCATACAAAGGCAAAAACCAGTGCATTTCATTCAAGTAATTAATATTTGCGATAAAACGTCGAAATCTTTTCGTCGTGACAATTTGCGCACTGAACTCCGTTGAACCCAATTACGCGGGCCTCCGTTCATTGAGGACGTGGTTCTGTTTTGAGCACACGTACAGTCTCACTCGTACCTGTGGCAGACAAGATAGCGTTATCGTTCCACTCCCCTGTCATTTTGTCCCAGTCTCCTTTGATACGAGACGCCTCTCTGTTAAATCCCCTCTTATCTCACTGAGCAGATCAAAAGCAAGAGCAAGACATGGTCTTATTAGCATTGCTAATGCTACAGCGGAAAAGATGTGAGCACTGAGCACTAAACGTTTGGGTGAGGGAAACATCAACAGAGGGTACGACGGAGAGCATAGAAGAAGAAAGGGAGAGGAGAAAGACTTCCCATAAAACTGCTTAAAATGTATTAAAAAGGAAGAGCAGAAACAAATGAAATAAAATGCAGCAGATCTAGTGCTTTCCCATTCCTGTATCAGCTCCGGTAATTGAACCGTTTCAGACGGGCAAAGGGGCGTGCATTTGAAACTTTGAAACTTTAAAGTGCACTTATCATTTCCATGCATCAGCAAACCCTGTGGAAAACAGAGAGTGGTGCTCTTTAAAACACAGAGAGCTGCATAACATTAGGAGGAATATGTGGCATGCCAGCGAGTAAAAGCAAAGTCATTTTATCTTTGAGCTCAAACTTAAGAAGTGTAAAGTTTAAAAGATTCCCCTGCAGGGCAGCTGTTAATCTCCATATTTCTAAAGATTGATCTAGAATCTCTTTTAAAATTAAAGCACATTGTGATGATATACAGAATGTTATGAATAGAAATGCTTCTTAACTTATAATGGGAATACTTCCAGGCTTTTCTCACACAGCAACCCACAAATACAACATTTAAACTCATGCTGGAGGTAAATTATATGTTGAATGAATTCCATTATCTTCTTCGCCTTTCCTGCGATGTATATGAAAAAATACAATTAGATGAGCTAGTTATAAGTCACTGCACGACCAGTTTGGTCTGCCAACAAACTTTAAAGGTTGTTGTAATTTCAGTAACAATCTATATAGAAAGACAAAGTGTTGGAAAGGCAGCTAATTCACTGCTAGCTCGCTGACTAACCCAACGTGGAGGAGAAATAAACAAATAGCTGCACGGCAAACCTCAATGGGACAGGAAACTGTGTTCCCTAATTATTCCCCCAGACCCGGGGGTATTCCAACGCAACCCAACCATGACTCAGCAAATTGAGCGTGCTGATTGGATATTCATCACCAGCACACTGATGCCCAGGGAAGCAGCCAGTCTGGTTCTAAATTCTCCTTCCACGGTAGGTTTCTGCTTATGTCAAGTAAATTGAATTGCCTATGTTTATGATATGTGCCACAAATACATTTGAATTAACTTGGCCTCTCCCCACCCTCAGCTAAGACCCTGACAAGGCAACTCTTTCACTTCCTCGTCGTGAGGCAACCAGTTCATGGTTGGGTTGACATAGTTCTGTTTGAATAATCAATCAGGGTGCCGTGGCTAAAAAAGGTGCTTACTTATGTTAATTGGCATGTTAACCATCATGGAGTAGCTTCCCCGTGCTCTGTCTGATACTCTCTGCTCACTTTAAAGGAGTCCGTAGAGCAACGGAAGATCCACGTCCCCAACAAAGAGAACATTCGGCGAAAGAAGATTTCAATTAGGGGCCGTGACACTTCAAGGGCCACGTCCGACAAAAAAAAAACGTCTCAAAGTAAATTTCTGTCGTGTTATTATTATATTTTTTTACCGCTAGTACATTTCTCAATGGAATGGCCACAGCATTCCTGTCGCTCCCTGGTATCACCTTGTCCTTCAGTGTGGCTGGCGAGGCCTCTTGTCGCCTCCTCAAACACACCGATGCATTCAATTTATTCATTGGCGCGGAGGACAACACACTGGCCGTGTTGAATGTGCATGAGTGGGGAGATGAAATGAGAAGGTGGGGCTGTCTTCCTCAGCTGACAGGCGGAGCACGTGTGGGAGGACCAATGGAAATGCCAGGATGATAAACGAGGAACACACTGCGCTACCCACCGCCCTTTATACAGAGGAAGGAAGGAAACACAAGGAAACAAATATCGGGAGTCAGGAGAGATTTTTACACACCACACACCACACGTTTGGATGGCTAACAATCCGCAGAGGAACTAAGTTTGATGCTCAACTTTGACAAACTTCTTTTTCCATGGGGTTATTGCTGTGAAAGACTTTTGGGATAACTCAGTATTGACTTAGTGGAAAACAGGCATGCCTAAATCTTCTCGTTATTGATTGGCTATAAGCTCATCAGGCGACGATAACGCGCAGAAAATTGGAGTTTTGGTTTTTCAAAGACAAAATATGGCATCAGGTTTGACTTTCATCTTTCCGTGAGTTTCTAATTTGTTTTATCAGCCAAAGCCAAAAGGCTTAATCCTCTGATAAGTCTACTAATCAACTAATTCCGTGGACACGGCCTAATCTCATCAGTTTCCTAATCAGCCCCGAGCCCCAGGTCGAAATCCGAGGGGCCAACCAGAGGTCAGACACAGGTGGCCCCTGCAGGCGGCCCTCGGTACAACAGGTGCACCCGGCACGCAGGTGGGGCCATCGGTGCGGAACACCAATTGCGTAACGTCAAGAGTCAGCCGTGGAGTTGCATACAACACACACACACACACACACACGCACACACGCGCGGCAAATATACACACACAGACACATCTTTTTGTATGCTATCCTATGAGAAGACGGGCATACTCAAAAGCCTAGACTTGTACACGCAACACATGTAAACATACATACACAATCACCACACATGCACACGCACGCACACACACACACACACACACACACACACACACACACGTTGCGTTACAGGCTTTAAAAGGCAGGAGAAGGCAGTGGACAGCGGCCGGCGGTCTGATGGAGAGCCCCACTGCGGCTTGGCTGTACCTTGGTAACTGTAGAGATCTCCCACGCTGTTCTGGCGTGTGATGTGATGCCAGTAGGCGCTCCGTGGCAGGGAGATGGACTTGGTTAACGATTCGCTGGTGTGGCTCTGCAACAGCAAACAGGCACAAAACACCACATCACGCTACTGGGGAAGCACTAGATTAGACTCAAGGCCCCAGTGTAAACAGTTGTATTTGAGCTGTTATCTACCCAATAACGCAATGTGCCACCGTTTCACACCAATAATAAAATAAAAATAAATATACTGTATATATATATATATATATATATATATATATATAATTTCTAATTGAGCAATTAAGACTGGTGTTGCTGAGACGTTGAAGTGTA
>JAVQIZ010169447.1:0-29128 GCA_036023535.2 Galaxias brevipinnis | reverse complement strand
ACACACCCACACACCCACACACACCCACCCAACCACACAGTAAAGCTAGGGGGATGGAGGGGAGCAAAGATGACTGGCATCTCACGTTCTTTCCATCTATTCTAACCACAGAACATTTCACCCCTAGAGACCTTGCAGAAAAGCCAACCCTGCCTGAGACCACACTTGTTTATCAATCTAATTGAAGAGGTGTTTGTGCAAAAACTACCACCAGAAAAAGTAATAGGTTCCCTTTAGACGAGGAACTGTCATGTAGAATGGCAGACATAAATTCCCAGCCCAAACGTGAGAACAACAAGATTAAATTTCAGCTGAGGAAACCGATCTGTGAAACACCCTTGAGAATCCTTTTATTGGAATGAGTGTCATTCTCTACCAGAAACAATAGCTATGAAATAGTTAAATGTCAGGTCAGTTTAAAGGGACTGGGTGTTGTAGTCCAGTGAGGCAGAGAGAAGGTGGGAAGCAGAGAGGAGTGGAGTGGAGTCCCATAGCGGGCGTGCCGGCTGTCTTAGCTCTAAGCTGGCCAGCGGGGCTGACAGCCCCAGGCCTCTTCGCTGTTTCCACTTCCAACAGCTGAAGGTTATTAGACAGCAACAAGGTTGGCGGCAGAGTGCTCGCAGCAGCGGCGCCGGACCAACATTCAACGTATGTTGCAACCTTGGCCACCTCTGGGACAGCCTGACCGAGCCAGTTTTGTAATTGGCCAAACCCAGTCAAACAATCCCTATGGCTGCTGGCTATGATTATGAAACGTTTCTGATGAGTGATAGGCTATCACAACAAAGTTATATAGATGGTTGTCAATGCAACACCTTAACATTTCTCTGGCTAGTTAAGAATACCTTTTTAGGTGAGTGAAAAAGCTGTGCAAGACCAGAGGAACCTCAGTAACAACAAGGATGAGTAATGTCAGGTCTGGAATTCCAGGAATGTCAGGCAAGGAGAGCGGGGGTGGACTGGGGACACACAGAGTTCCCAACACACAGCTGGTGTTAATAAGCCCGTCTCTCACCCACCCGAAGTTCAACGACGACCAGTTCTACATTCAGATGACACAGATTCTGTTTCTCTCAAAGGCAGGGCTCAGGCCTCTGCTATGGAGAAATCAGTTGATCCGAGAAAAGATATGAGATGCTGTTGCACTTTTTGCAGGGATCCGTGGCACCCGTTTCCCTAACAACTGTCTGGACTTTTCACTTTGACACATCATGTGCGAGAGCCAAGGCCGAATGGACACTGAACAGTGGTGGTCCCTCAGGGCCTTCAAATAAAGGGCCAAGCATTTTGAAAAGAATGTACATTTCATAATTTGTTACAAAATGTTAACATTATAAAAATGATGTACTTGGAATAAAAACAATTCTAAATATTAAAATTATTTAAAAGTTATTTAAAATTATTTAAAACTATTTAAAATGTGCTACTATTTTTTTTTTTTTTACCATAAACCAGCTATCTATCTGGAACAGCAGGCAAAGGGTAAACATGTGAAGCTACTCATTCACGATTATCAGATAGGACACTGTTATCCAGCAATCTCCTCCTGCTGACCCTAAGTATATGAACCATGTAAAGGCAAATGTCAAACCCAGAGCTTCAAATTTAAAGGGAACTCGCTGAGGCAAATGTATCGTTTCCTTTTCCAATTCCGCCTGGCCTTTTTTTCTTCCTAATTAATGTGAAATGTTGCTATGCCAGATGACAGCAAACCCATGATGCAAAATCCCCTGATTAAACACAGGCGCTTAACCTTGTGTGTGAAGATGTTCACTTCCCCTCTTCATAATTAGCGATGTGGCCCGAACAGCGGATCTAACCTACAATATAGGGGGAAGTGTTAAAAGCTTTTATGTTTATGAAACCCAAGTAAGAAAACAATAGGGCTTCCTGGCCACCAGCTGCTCATGGGAACAACATCCTGTGGCTGTCTGGAGGTGAGCGATGAACGACAAGGACCAACAAGTCCAAGAACACGTCCGACAAGAAGAACGGTCTAGCTAGTGTCCTCTTGTGGCTGCACCATGACACCATGGACATATAGCCAAGCGCAATTCAACGTGTATCAAGGTTCAAGGTTCAAGGTTCTATAAAAAGGGCTTGCTGTACTTGCTGTCCACACCAACTATGGACTTGTGCCAACTTCTGTTGACATTAGTGAAGGTCACATGATTTTGTCAGGTTCACCGTGTCATCTGTGTTCACAGAGGGAGGTGTTTCCCAGCCTTTGCTTAGGTTGGGCATTACCTAAAGTCTCACCACAGCCTCCGCCAGCCCCAGCGCAGCCCCACAGCAGCTGCGGCCACTCACCAAAGCGCCGTATCTGTCATCAGCACAAGAAATACAGGTTGAGGCACCCAAAAAGGCTTTAGACCTCGGCTGGGTACGGGTAACATTCAGCACTGTCTCCTACTCATTTCTTGAGGAGTCACTTCCAAAGAATGGCTGTTGTATGAGAGTCACAGGAGGGTACAGCATAGCTCCAGCATAACCTCTCTGAGATCAGTTACAACCCTTTCAGAATGCCCCCAGGCATTAAGGAGTAAGGGCCCCACGCTGTAGACAAACAAAGCTAAATCCACACCCGACTCATGGGTGTGGGTGGGGTCGTGCCAACGTCAGACAAACGGGAGAGAACGACGAAGAGAGTCGTGGTGTGACTAATGAGCTGACATGGCTGCAGGTGTTCACTGTGACCGTTCACATTCACTGTCCATGACACTTCCCCTTTCGAGGTAGGCGTCTTTGTGGCTTGCTTTCCACCGCTCTGACGCCAGCTCCTTCGTCCCCGCTGAGCGACAACATGCAAATGAAACCACAGCTTCAAACACAGCCAATTTCCCTCAACGCTTTCGCTGCTCCAACAAGCAATATTATTCAGTGACATCATGTTTTATTCAGCAATGACTTTTGGGAGTACCTCCCAATCCTTGGGCATGACCTCTACTTATCGATCAGGTCTCATTTACATCCCCAAAACACTTGTAAGACCGGTTGGACGGGTGTGTAATGTTCCATTGGAATTTCAGGGAGCATGAGAGAACATGTCCGCATCAGAAAAAAAATAATTAACGGTAGATATATAAACATAAATCCCTCCTATGACAATAAATCTGTAAACTCAGCTGGGATGACCATGTGACCTCTAGACTACAGAGGAAAAGGGACGGTCTCCCTTTTCAATCCGAGGGTGTGCCACTCTGTACTAGAACAGATAATAGAGCCCAACTCCCATGTGCTGATGGATTTATGTTTTAACATGTCATGAAAACACGAGTGGGTCTTACCTTTTCTTTTCCCAATAAAACGAAACTCGTAGAAAACCCTACGGCCATACTGTTCTTCCTTGCGCAAGTAGAATTGTCTTTTCTATTGCACTCTAAAGACTTCCTTCTCAATAATGCTCACAAGAGTTTTATGATTTAGTTCCTACTTTGACTGTCCAGGTTTAGAAAGGGATATAACTTCATAGTTTTTGGTTCTATGTGTACATGATATTTCCAAACAAAAAACAGTCCATTACTTGGTTTACCATTAACCTCTGAACTTGATCTGTTATCATAAAACTTTACGCCCTGGGACTGCCCTTCTCAGACGTCAACGGGCCAGCTGTTTGCAAATCTCTGTTCCTTAAGTACACTCCTGGTCGTGGTCACTAGGGCAGAAGGCATGAGGGAGGTAATTGGAATAGCTGAGAAATTAGCTCATAGTCAGCCTAAAGCAAAACGGGTGGGGGGGAGTGAACTGAACCAGCCAAAGGAATTCCCCAAAACACATAATAAAAGCTTAGAAAAAATACACTCACCTTCCCAGCTCTTCTCCAATTTCATAAAAGTCCTCCACTTTCTGTTGCTTGAACACAGCCATGCCCAATGTCCTCATTAGAGTAGATTATCTCCGTGTAAACATGTAACACCAATGTCTGCTTCTTCCCTATGTCACACTGTGTTTCTTTCTCGTTCTTCCTTCCTCTTCACAAGTATGGCCCTGTGGTTGAGCAAAGAAGGCAAGTCAGCCAAACTGATGTTGCTGGATGTTAGACTGCAGAGAGAGTGAATCCTCTCCACATGTTCTAGCTTGCTGAGCAAAATTCCTTTTGAATTCAGAGCTGTGTCTACACTACCTCCACATGAGTCATGTAGCCTGTACAATATCAACTATGCAACAGAACACAAAAAACAAACAAAACTAAGTCCACCTTAAACAATGCTAAATGAGTGTTGGGCAATCCTAAGCCTAAGCAGCATTGGCACTGCTATTAGGTTCACTTAATTCAATGAGAATTCGGCCAACCTAGTTGGCTCAGATGTTTAGATCTTGTGATCATAAACAGGATAACAATTAGGAGTAAAATAACATTTTAGTGCTTGAAAAAGCTTATTTCTGCAAAGGCTGGTTTAAGATGTGACAGATTTTTGATGCATAGTTTATTGTATTTACTAGACTGATACTTTAACATCTGAATTGCATAACTGAAAAACTGAAGGAAGTCATCAAACAATTAAAACAAAATTGTTTCGTTTTGTGAGAGACCACAGTGTGGAGACTAAAAATGCGTAATTTGTACATACCACTCAAAATGTAGGCTTGATTTGCACTATCATCTCAGCTGGCCTCTTCTCTGCTGTGAAATCTACTGTTCAGCCGGGCCAATTGTCCGGCTCTGAAGTTTTTGAGATGACTGCTGGTGTAGTAGCCTAAAGCACGTGCTATTGTTTCTAAAACAGCAGTGGGAGGTACGCCCCCTGATGGTTTAATTATGAAACTCCGCTGATAGACAAAGCAAACAACCGGTTCATTGAGAAAATTATACGGAATGTATTTTTTCTACTAAATTTGATTTAAAATAGCCTACGGCTCTCTTGGAGATCGGATATGCATGCTAGCAGAACTGCATCTAAGTGAGATCATGATATCCAGTAAGAACATACATTTTATAAAAAGTAGGCCTATAGGCTCATTCAGCCATAATTGTTTATTCGATTATCATACTGATGTATTTTGAACGAAACACCATAAGTTTACATTTCTGCTACAACCAAACGACACATAAATGAGCAAAAATATGATGTCCAATAGAAAACAATTGTAATGGCATTACGGACGTTTGGTTATTGCATCGAAGAACAAAAATAATGATAATATTTGACACAAGCTTGTTTTTAATACAAACAAGAGAAACCATGATATAATGTGACATGATATATTGTATATGACCTTAGGTCTATGCAGGATAAATAAGGCCTTAAATGTAATAATACAACTGTGAACAAAAACGTTTCAGGTGAACAGAGACAGGGAGTCAAAGTCAACAAGTGGCAAGACCCTGAAAAGTTTATCTCCAGAGAGACCCGCTCTCCAAAGAAATGTTCACCTGTAGCTGAATCAAGTTGTGCCACACAACTTGCCTCTCTGTTCATCCTATTTATACTGTGAGAGAACAAAAGGTCCCCATCCAGCAAATAAAGCAAGTTGTCAGTGTGCTAAGAATGAACTAATATGCATAAACGTGTTAATACAGATATTGAACAAGAAACCATAACAGCTGTTGAAGTGAAAACTTTGTGCTACAGAAAGCTAGTGCTTAACGCAATACAGCCACCCCTCCGATTCCAAGATTAGTTATATTTTTTCAAAATATATCACTTGAAAACAGTTATCCTGATATATCATGGGTTCGGTTATTAGAAATATGTAATAGAAAATGTTCATACTTCAATCACCAATCAAAGTCTATCCTAAGTCAATGCCTTCAGGCGAATCTCACTTTCACAAGCAAAGCAACAATCGTGCTTTAGAGAAGAAATGTCACTGCGCCTCCTTGAGGTGAAAAAATGCATTATCCAGAGAACAAAGAAGCTGACAGAATTACAGTTTAAAGTTGCAGTTTTTGTAGTAAGGGTACAAAGTACAACGAATACAATGCCTTGCAGGATGCAAAACAGGTTTTGCACTGGCAGTTGGGAGGTAAACCAATTCAGTACTTAACAATGCCCCGATTTCTGAAACAAAAACTTGACTAAGACCATTATGTTACAGCTGGGTAGGGTAGGGAAGTATGAACATGAAATTAATACATACATCTATAATGTCACATGAACTAATATGCAGGTCCCTGTGACCTGAATCCTGAAGAAACACAAGCACAGCCTTGCTCAAATTGTTGGTTTTCAGACTTGACATACGCTCACTGACCTCACCTAGCCTTTTAAGTGATGTGAGTGGCAAGATAAAGTTTTCATGTGTGCGTGAGTGATGTTTCATGGACAGCTGAAACACAGCAGAAAAATACTTCTCCCTACGGCTTTTACTATCAGTCTTGTGGTAATGGCGTAATGGAGTCAGACTTGAGCTTTCACGTGTTAAGATTCATTTTCATGTAAACTTCCAATCAAAAGGAATCTGAATAAAAGTGGTTTAAGTGCATAACAAAAGGAACACATACATATAATATATGCTATGTGGGAATAAGGTGAGTAAACAACAACATGAACAACAACAACAGGGACAAACCATCTGATAATGTAAAAAAACACTACCGCTTAACAGTCAATGCAATGAAAGTCCGCTCTTAATATTGACTTTATCATAAAAAATAAGGGGGAATATTTTTATTATTATCTTAATTTATAAGATATAAGAAATCCTAATAATGTAATATAATAATAAGAAATAATACAATCATTTCCTTTACCGGAATCAAATTTTATCATACTAAACAAACTCTTTAAAATACTGCTTTAGATTGCCAGGGTACAGATATGTCTGAAGGATGGAAGGTTCTATTGGTCTATTAACATTTCCAGTCATCACAGCTGAAAATCTGCAATCTTTTGACAAAGAATGGCAGGAACACTGATCGTAAAGACCATTTTGGCACTCAATAATGTAACGCAGTGGTCCTTAGAAGCTGCTTTGCACATAGAGAGGGATAGGGTTCATTGTTGTAGTTCAGACGCCAAAGTTGGGAGCCCCTCATTAGGAAGAAACCTGATAGCCTGGAGCTCGGACAGACTGGACACTAGATGTCCTCATCGTCATCGCTGAGGAGGATCTTCCCGTCCTGGGTCTCCCTCTCCCGGAGAAAGGTCTGGCGGATGGCCTCCAGTTCGGTCAGCTCCAGACGGACCTTCTCTAGGTGGAAGGTGCGTCGGCTCTGGATCTGCCTCAGGGGGAATGGGTTCATGCTCGCAAAGGCCATGTTCATCAGCTTCCTGGAAGCAGAGACACACAGACACACACACACACACAGGACAAATATGAGTATAAGATGTTACACTAGATAGACAGCAAAATATGGCACAGGAAAAAACGTTGAAACTACGCCTCTCAATCCAATCTACCTGGAGTCCAAGATTGTGCGAGTGAAGTAACGCAGATACTTGAAAATGGCTGTAGAGTCCTGCAACTTCAGAAACTCCTCCTCTTTGTACTTGAACAGAGCAAGGGCATAGCGGAATATGATCTGCAGAGAGACAACGTGAGAACCATTTGTATTCCCTCTCTTCTGTACCCAGGAAACATTTCCGCATGAACATGGAAAACTTCAGCAGAAGACTGGCAGTGACAAATGTTGATTTAATATTTCAAGAAATAACAAAGAGGATCAACTTTCTTCAACTGATTCAATATCATGGCACATTGTTAGCTGTGCTCTTAGACAGGTGGGTATAGGCCATTGTCTTATCAAACTCAAATCTATGGCTTACCAGCAGTTCCTTCTACTTCTACGTTCGATCTCTGTAGTTTAAAAAGTGGATCAGCAAAAGAGTTCAGGCACAGTTGGAGTTCATGGCCCGTATTCACAAAATATCTTAAGGCCAAAAGTAGCTCCTATCTTGCGGATTTAGGAGAAACTAACTAATTAGACAACTAATGAGCGTGTCACTCTTAATTCTTAAAGAGTATTTCAAAGTGTTTTAGCGCTAAAACCAGCAACTAAATCTTGGAAAGTTTAGGGCTAGTTGAGAGGACTCCGAAGACATTAAAACCAAATCACAAACAATCCTAAACGGCTGCTGCCTGCAATCCGTCTCGTAATTGCGTCAGCATTTTTAGGATATTGAATTATCCAGAGCTTTAAGAAAGGTATCGTCTTAATTGCGAGTGTATTGTGATTACAGTAGAGCTAGTCAGGGATGCAGTTACTTCACCAACAAACAAATATAACATTTTCTTTTTAATAATGTCCTTCCTTTCATGCACAAGTTGGGCAAGAATTACATTTTATTTGCACAATGCAGCATCACAGGTCTTACTACCAGCCATGGCTACGAGATGCATGACATGTACGAGGCTGACAATTAGCTGAACATACACTTGGCTAGTCAGTATATTATTCTTGGTTTCATGTTTCATCTGTGATAATTGGCCTACATTTTTATTTTTAAATCTTTATTTGAATATGGAAGAAAGAAATACTGTATAAGGAGGTATCAATGATAAAATCACGGACAGAAACCCATCCCGTATCAGCCAATCACCGTGGGCATAGTAAGTAAGCTTGAAACACAAATCCTCCATTGCAACAAGGTCAACCCCACCCTTTCTCTTAGCTTAAGAGTTCTCCCAATTCCTTAGTAAAAGTTGGGTCTCAGGAGCTTTGTGAATAGGTTTTAAGAAGAAACTCTTAGTTAGGAACTTTTAGTGCCATCTAGGAGTACTCTTAGTGGTAAGATAAAACGATTTGTGAACACGGGCCCAGGCACATAACCCCTTGAGTTCAGAGCAGTCCTACCTTAGGCCCCTCGTAGAGAAACGCGTCCCAGATCTTAAACAGGATGTCGCTAGCCAAGCTGTCCACAAAGACCACCAGGAACCAGTTGAAAGTGATGAGGGAGAAGTCCACCTTGTAGGCCTCAAAGTGGGCATGGAGCCTGGGCAGCTTCTCACTCATCAGGTCCTTGAACACACGCTGGTCCACCTGAACGCACATACACGCACGCACACACACACACACACGCACACACACACACGCACACACACACACACACACGTACGGTATGTGCAAAAGGAAATAACTGGTTGGTGTCATGCTCCAACATGTTGTTTTTCTTCCCAGAAGAAAACATCGCTGCAAGAACAGGAGACAATGGGGGATACGAAAACAGTACAAGAGAGCCTACTGAGCACAATGCTGCTACGCATTCTTGTGCTGCTGAGTCATGACCCACAACGTCTGTCACATGTTTTATGACATCTTCGACAGTGGAGCAGCTAGTAAAGCAGGAGACAGCAGCCTAGTCTCACAGCCGCTCCCCTGAGGTAGTAACTCTGCTGACCTGTGAGCCCAGCAGCGTCTTGGTGTAATAGTCCCTTGGCATGAAGACCTCCACAATGGTGATAAGGCACCAAAAAGCGTCCTCTTGGTCCAGATAGAGCAGGGCGATGGCTACGAGCCTGAGAGAACAACAAACGAGTCTAAGTATTAAACAATTATGTTTGTCTTTTAAGATTGTTTGACGGCGATATTGCAGTGGATACATAAGCATACACAAGCAACAGTCGGTTAATGGGAGTCCGTCTCGTGCTCATTCCACTGAGCCATAAGTTCACCAATAGATTTGAACCAAACATAATTGAAGCATCAAATATGGCACCAGAGGAAATACGCCACGTAAACCTAGCTTTGGTAAGTAACTGGCAATCGGCCAACGGTACCTGTTGAGCCCTTGGCAGTAGCCGATGTCTGGGTTCCTCCAGGAGAAAGCCATCAGCACATTCCGGAGCTTCTGGATGCCCTCGGCGCTGGGCGAAGAGTAGTGCTTGTTGTTGGGCAGCGTGCGCAGCAGGTCCAGCTCAATCTGCTTGGACGCCGGGTTCTGCTTCTCCCGCACCGCGTTCAGCAGCGTCTCGTAGTAGTCGACGGCCAGCCGCTCGCGGAACTTGCGGGCGTGGAAGTTGACGCACCAGCGCCACACCTTGGAGCGGTGGACATGGGGCACGCCGTTGCGCATCAGGGCCTTGAGGTCTGGGGAGCGGACCATCTCCCGGTTCATGGTGCCGGCCAGGTAGTTGTCCCACTTGACCCCCACAGACACCTCCTGGTCTGTCAGGGAGTGAGACTTGAGCTCCAGGGCTCGGACCTTGGCCACCAGCTTCTCCTCCTCGTCGTCTTCCTCCGGCACCGTCTTGAAGCCGTACACGTCGTACTCACTAACCACAGAGGACAGTCAATCATGACACAACACATGGGTCATCTGAAAATGGGATGCAGGTAAATGTGCACAACACACAGAAACAGGGTTCCCACACACAGATGCTCCAAACATGCAGGGAAAAACTGGTACATGGGGGAAGGCGGTCGATGTTAATGGTGCTTGCAGACCGAGCCAACATTGGCCAACGAACACCAGCAACCAACCGTGTTGGGTAGGTGTGTGCTGTGCGTGTGTGTTTGTTGGCCGATGTTGGCTCAGTCCGCAAGCACCTTAAGGAGGACACCATACCTGACAGAGTGAGGTTTGAAGATGGTGTTCTCCGGCTGCTCACTGCTGTCCACCTGCAGGGCGTCCTCCAGCAGTCTGGAGATGACCTCCCCGGCTGGGCTCTGGTCCGAACACACTGGGGTCTTCACCTCCTGGAGCAGCACCAAGTACTTACTCTCCAACTGGCACAGCTGGGCCTCCAGTACAGTGCACTGAGACGGACGCACACACACATTATTTTAACATGGCACTTTTGCTGACAAAGGGACATATAAATAGCTTCGTCTTCCTTACTGAACTGCAGATAATGTTGGGAACTTCCTACAAGGCCCTCGCCAAATTCCTTTTCCTGTTATCCCAGGATTACTTTTATATTTGACTGAACTCCTCTGAATAGACACACGTCAGGATGAACCCAGTCCCCCAGCAGTACCTTTGCTTCCAGAGCCTTCTCTCTGCTCTCGGCATTCCCACGCAACACAGTCAGTTCCAAGATCTCTTTGTTCAGGAACTTGTTTTGGGATTTATAGCCTTGAAGGCTGTCCTGCAAGGAGACGGACCAACAATATTCATTTTTTTTCAGGATCTACAAGCATACATTTTATATTATTTTAAATGTGAGGTAAATGCATGACTTTTGCTGAATAATGAGGTGTGCTGAATTTATATCGAGTTGAAGTTCACTTTCTTTTCTCTTTCAAACCACAGGCTCTTCCAGGTTTCTTACCTTAAGGGTATCCACCTCCTGCTGCTCCTTGCCCAGGGTGGGAGAGCTGCAGTCCTGGCCCTGCTGGCTATCGCTCTCCCCTCCCTGCTGGGAGAGCTTTATGATGACCTCATCCTTGGCCTGGATGGTCTCCATCAGCATGCCCAGCCGATCGTTCATCTCGCCCACCTTGACCTTCAGGCTCTTCAGCTCCTGCTGCAGGCTCTCCTTCTCCAGGGCCAGCCGTTCCATGTGGCCGCACAGAGCCTGGATCTGGCCGTCCTTCTCCTGGAGGAGGGTCTCCATCTGGGGCCCCTCAACTGGGTTAGCCCCTCCTGGGGCAAGGCTTGGGTCTGGGGCTGGGAATGAACCTGGGGCTGGGGTGCTGGATTGACGTCTCTCACACTGGGAGCTCCGTAGGGTTTGCTGCAGTAGCCTCACCAGCTCCTGGTAGACCAAATTATAAATCGTTTTGCCTATACCAACAGAGACTCTTCATTTGGGATGAAGAAGTAAATCATTTACAGTTGGCCTCATCGACAGGTCTAAGTCAAACTGTGTTGAACACGTTTTTACGATGACCCCATTCAGAGCAACAACCAGTGCAAGGTCAATAATTAAAGTCCACCTCCAGTCATTTTATAAAACATTTAAAATATTCTGCTTAAACGTGTACATGCTTATTTTGCTCCTGTTATGTCTTCGAGCACATGGAAAACACCACAAGGACATGTTAACGTTAAAAATAGTTTTTTCACTGGAGGGGGTCTTCAACATAGCATGACCAAACTGGTCTTTACACAAGTTGGGGGAATACAGAGAATATGTAAGTGCACTACACCAATTAGTTAAGCCAAAGTTTCTTAAACATTAAATATTTGAGGGTAAATTTTATCAAGGCTAAATGAAGTCAAAAGGATCGATAAAGTAAGATTAAACAAACAAGGTTCAGAGGTTAAGAAATACATTGGTTAAAAGTTCAACTGTGTATTCAAGCACTTTATGCCCAAATACATTTTTGGTGGCTTTGAGTAGTTGTTGAAAGTTTTAGTTTTATAATGCATAATATTCTACAATCGGCAAAGATATGAGGGGAAACATCTCTAATCAAGAGGAACATTTAATTAGACTTTTCAGATTAATTTGTTGGTTATCCCAAATATCTCTACTTAGGTTAGGTGGTTATTTTCACATACAAACATTCCTTGTGAGTGATAAGCTGTTTAGGAAAAAAACACATATACTAAACTGTCAACCTTTTTGCATCTGTAGTTAAAATGTCAGTAATTGATCAGACACACTTTCAAAAGGACAGATATTGCAATACCCTTTCTCTGGTAGCCGTTCTGGCCCTGAGCCTGTCCCACATCAAAACAAAGAAGAGTGAATCAGGGGTTGACACGACAACATTTTAAAGAGAACTTAGAAACTAAGACTCATGTCCCACCCAGTATGATTAAACATTATTTCACAGTCTTCCTGTAGGTGGTAGGCAGTTTCTTACTGTCACACACACACAGACACACACACACATAGTTGGCTGCCTATTGTAAACTTATGAGAAGCGATTAAGTGAAATAGAAAATAATAGCAGACAGCTTGACAGCTTCCTGAAGACAAACTACACTTGGAACAGAAAGTGTCTTCTCCCCTGTGCATGGCATATCTCTGACACTCCAGTCATAAATCTACTCGAAGAACCTCGGCAGTGTCTAGTGACTGATCTAGGGGTGTGTGTGTGTGTGTGTGTGTGTGTGTGTGTGTGTGTGTGTGTTTGACTGTACCTTGTGGCTGGCCAGGTCCTCTTTGAGTCTGGCCTGCTCCTGATGCATGCTGCTCAGCTCCTCCTGCTGGGTCTGGAGGCGCAGCTGCATCTCTGAGGCCTTGCTGCCGTTGCATTCCGCCGTAGGGCTCTCCGTGGTGCGGCCAAACTTCATGTCGCGCAGGAAGGTCCGCTTGGGGAGGGCCGGGTTGCGGCGGAAGTCAAAGGTGAACGCCGAGCCAATAGAGTCTGAAAGGGAGGGGTCCAAGCCAGAGGTAACACAGCTGGTTAGATAAAATAAATGACAGCGCAACAAGTTGTGAATTGTCTTCAGTTATTCTTTAGGAGATACCTAAATATTCAAACTTTTGCCATTGTGTACATCATTGAAGTCCAAACTGACAGAAAAGGTTAGGTACGGTGTTATCCACCAATGTATCTTATCTATCTGGGCTTGGAATGCAGCTGAACAGTTGAGTAAGTGGAGCAAAGGTCATGGTATTTTAAAGGCCGTCGCTGGCTGACCAGGCTGGAACAGTGGGGTGTGGACAACATACATCTGTGTCCGTCTAGTGGAGCCTTCTGTTCGGGAACGCTGTCCTTGGCTTGGGGAGGCGTTTCCACCAGCTCCCACTCCTCGGAGCTGTTGCTGGTGGTGTAGAACACACTGCGACGGTGTTCCCCACCTCGGCCCGGCCGCAGGTGAGACATGGAGTTCCTGGAAGAGCAGAGGTTTGGATGAAGCAAGAGTCAAAAAGATGAATATGATGATAATAAAACAGTTATTCTTATCACAATTATTATAAATACGGAAAGCACGACATAATTCAGTGCATGCTAAGTCATGCCAGGTCTAAGAGGACAAAGAGTTAGAAGAGGCCTGATACCAAATAAAAAAAACACACTTGTAGTTCCTAATAGGGCATTAGTAGCAAAAGAAGGCTAGTCATTTCACTGCCTGTGGTTTCCTCCTACCATTTCTCAAGAAACAGACCCAAAGTTAGCTACACAATTGCACAACTACAAAGAAGCTAGCCAGTGGAGGAAGAGAGCAATGCCTTGAACACAGTAGTGCCCATAGCCATCCAGTCAAAGACATCATACCAACAAGGTGTGCCTTTTGTTAGAAACTGTTTACACTTTATCCGATCAACAGTTCTGCTTTTCGTGCCACTGAGCTGAAAGGTGGAACTAGCTATATATTAGCTTACAGCCTTGGATACGTTTAGGATATTTCCAACTCTTGTGTCTCTGTGTTTGTTCCTACTGTGTTAGTTAGGTGAAATGTGGTAGTAGACATCATGTTGTCTGTAAAAGGCCTGAAACTTTTCCCTCTCTTTCAACCCCCTCACCCATGAGCGACTTCATAGAGACTTTCCTCATTCTAGCTACATTAACGGACTCCTGGCACACAAGCCAAACACTGGTCCATCCCGTTTAACGGCCAGTAAACAAAGACCTGAACACTTTCCCTCTACGAGCTACGTCCCTGTAATAATCTCTCAGTCAGGGCTCTTACCTTAGCTCTGTGCCCCAGTTTCTGAGGGAGAAGTTCAGGGGATTGGCAGCACTTCGGGCCGACTGGACCCCCACCATGCCGTCGCTCTCGGCCTCCATGGCAAAGTCGCTGCGAACCTTCTCCATGTTCTCGCATGGCTTCTCAAAGACAAAGGCATCTGAAGAACAACAAGCACACCATACCGTACCGTCAGTGGAGTGGATACCATAAATCTGGGTCAACCTTGGAGCACTTCAAAACACAGCGCTGTTTCGACCCACAGCCAGGTCAACCCTTCAAACTACCAGGAATCGAAGCGGGCAGAACCGCCTCTCTCTACGTCCTCGCCAGGTCTGCTGTGCTGTCTGCCCAAAAGGCTCTGCGCCAGGGGGTTTTCCCCACGCAGCAGATACAGGGGGCCTTGGGCTCACCCTGGCTCACAGTTCTGCAGACCTGGCCCCTCTGATCACCTCAAACATACAAACAAAACTCCATCAAGCGCTGCAGCCGAGCCTTAATCCACTACAGCAAATATAAAAAAAGACAAATTCCCTGCAGATTGGTGAGTAAAACGTTTAGAGACCTAATCCCTGTAAGGTCTCTTTACCAAGTTGGCTACGTTCTTTACTGCATAGGTCATCTGCTCTGTGGAGATCAAGAGCTTCCATAACTGGGGCGAGGGATAAAGCCTTGGCAGCCGGCCACATCCTTACACAGGCAAAGAGCAGCAGCGGACTGTGATACTACATCTGGCCGGCCACTCGACGTGAGCCAAATGTGCTTCCGCAGCATGTGGTGTACGAGCCTCAGAAACAGAAAACGCTAAAGGAGAAAACACAGGGCTGAAACCCAACCAACCGTGATCAGTAACAACATTGAAACCATGCCATAAGCTTTGGATTAGCCTTCGCAGATGTTCAGTGACTGTATTTTGTTATTGATAATTTACCATTTGAGATTGAGTCATCACAGTCGGATATGTGGGCATAGCTTCTGGGCTTATTTGTCAGACTGAACTGGGGACGGTACAGGAAGTCTGGGTTCTTCAGACCAACTTTGTTGCACAGCACACATTTTGGCTTAACCAGGTTGGTCCTCTACAAGCAATGAGCTCATGAATGATGCTTTAAGCTACTAAAGGATTTGTCCAAGACTTGGCTAAAGGGGTGCTACCATCTGGGTACAGCAGTTTTTCCTCTCCCCAAACACATTACCATGGATGTCTGAACGGCTTTAAGTTCTGCTCAGACAGAGCCAGTTTAGAGTTAAATTAGCTTCTACTGTATTAAAAGAGGAAACATGACTAAACAAAACTTCACAAGACAACCACAACACACATGCCAGGATAGTATGGGCAATGTGAAATAGCTAAATGTAATAGATGACTTGTTTGACACAGTCATAGGGAGGCAAACATAGAACAAAGCAAAATATAATTTCTTTCAGGTGCACCACGTTGTTGGATTAATGATTGAATGAATGAGCCACACAAGACTTCAACAATCAATCAACATGATTGTATTTTGCCTCTCCTTGTGGCAACATATACACCTCGAACAAACGTAAGGTGTTTATCTTTAATTGCGAACCCATCTGAAAATTATTTTGTGAGAGAAAGATAACAAAACAATGGCGGCGTCGGAATACCTGTGTGTGTGTGTGTGTGTATGTGTGTGTGTTTGTTCTGTGTTACCCACCACTGTCTTTGGCCACCAGGCCTGTGTGTGGGTAGGGCAGGGTGGGAGAGCTCCAGCTGTCCCTCTGACCAGACCCTCGGCTGGTGTTGAACTCCCAGCGCTTCTGTTGCAGCTCCTGCAGCCAGAAGTGCATCACCTGCTTGTTAGGGGCCTGGGAATACACACAGATGGGCACAGCTAAAAAGAGTCTGACCTATTGTTACAGAACCATTTAGCGGCACACAGTACACATAGAAACCACAATCACTTCGCAGGAAGTGAGGAACTTTAATTCTCCAAAGCAGCCACAAAGCCTGTTGGTCATGTATCAAAACACAGGTGTCAGTTTCAGTCTCAGTTCCAGGCAGAAAGGGGCTATATTTTGGCCATGTAAGGTGTTAAATGTTAATCATTTACTCAACTTTTGAGGGGAAACTTTGTGTTTAGGAAAATATTTAAATAGGTGGTTGTGGTACATGGGACATAATGTTCAGTTTAAGACCAGCAATTGACTGATACCCACATCACCAACTTCCATTCATATGGTGTTAGTCAAAAAATAAATTACATGGAAGTTGCTTTCCTGCAATCAAAACAATGTATATGATCTCAAAATAAAGAGTAAACTGAATCAGCAAACATTAGTGGCCAGCAGCCACACTGAGAAACTGTCAATCCAATAGAAAATCGGGCTGATATAGACACAATCCGTGTATCAAACTAATAGCCTAGATTGAATTGTGCACATTTATGTATTTAGATTAGGCAGTGCCTAAATATTGGGGCACGAATAAATTGCCCTCCTTACTACCCGATTATTGTTGTTTTGAAACTTTTCATTAGAGCACCGCAAAAAAATGTGCTTAAGCCACAGGTTTCCTCTATCCGTCACTGTTGGTCACGGTGTCAACAGAAGACAACGATCAACTTACGTCTGTCCAGCAAGAAAGGGTGTGTCTGTCCTCTTAAAACGTAAAACTAATTCGCAATATAGACGTGTATAACTAAGCATGCTGGATGTATGTAGTGTATTTCATCAGGCTTACCTTGAGTAGAAATTCCTTGCCCAAAGTACGTATCTCAAACTGCCCCTCATCCCCCTCGACATCGTAGCTAAAGCATGCATCTCCTACTTCGATATGCCCAAGTGGTAAGGCGTCTTGAGGAGTCTTGAAATAATACAAATAGCATTTCCTCGGATCATAGACAAACCACCTCGGTTTATAACCCCTAAGCGGCCCCTTTCCTGCAAGTTTATTCAAGTAGCCGCATAATTTCGGAACTTGCTCCTTCGCAGCTTCAAGTTCTGCCACATCCACGGACTTGGAGGCCTGAATCCGAGAGGCTGTGGGAGAATTTGTTTCGCTGACATCCTCTTCATGCATCTTTCCTCGAACTTTCTTCATCCACAGCGGATACACATTTATGTTTCCATCCTCATGACTACTTACACCCCGTACACAGGTACTATGGTAAATGTAGTTTTTTATTGTAACATTTAATTGTTAAGCGTGGTCTGCCAGCAGGTGGCAGTAGATGACAAGTATTATCTGAATTTAGTTTCATGACAAATATTAACCTTCTAACACGTTTTATTACATTCAATCATCATTATGACTTGATTACATTGTGTAGAATTATATAGGTTTAAATTAAGGACATTACTAATCATTTAGAATAGCAAATTTTGAGGGCCTAAGAATTTTGCATGTCACCAGGCCCTACTAATACATTTTATTTATAAAGCGCTTTTCATGACACTCAAAGACGCTATATGTTTGTTTTCATGCCAGACATCTGACAACTTAGTATTTCTCAATCAGCAGGTAGGCGGCTTACTCCAACCTTTTGGCATACTATATGCAAAATCTGCAAAGGATTTAAAATAATATGTATTATTAGGGAGCTGACCAAAAGCGTTTTATTAAGCTTTTAAACACTTTGTACCCATGGGTCAAAGAAAGAAATCGTATGCTATACCAACATCTTTCTCTGACATTTACATTTACACTGACTGACAAATGACCTTTCTGAATTGCAGACCAGCTGAGCCCACACTCAAAGCCAATTTTTGCAGAATAGACAATTCATAAAGAGCTTCTCGTTTTTACCTATTAGTTGAGGCATAGATTATTTCATCTAGTTAATGTTTGAGGGCTATTTTTTATGATCTTTTATTTAAAATGAGTTAGAACCTATTTAACAGATTTGCATATTAGTCACAAATATAATTTAAACTGACTGCTTCTTCTACAGCCCAACCTTATTAAGAGGATCCATGCCAAGGTGCTAATTTGCTTAAGCATTAAATGCTGTAAGAAATAAGTAAAATAGAGGTTCTATATTGTTTGTTTTCTTAGAGTTATCTTTTTTTATATCAACATAATTAGTTCTAACTCTTTCCTTATTAATCCAAGTAGAGCCCTCTTTCTGGTCAAATAGTTAAAATCCCGACATGACATGTCAGGAGCTTTAATGACACAAAATATAGCATTTGGGAAATAGGCAGGGGACTATAGGTGCACCCCCTGATTGGCAAATTAAAAACATGTATGACTAAGCCAAAGTCTGCTGTAGATGATACATGATTCAATCCATTCTGTTTGCGGCCTACTGTACATTAATCAGGGAAAGGGGAAATTAACAGTCATCTGAGAATGGAGACACTAAGTGGTATTTGCTGAAATCCAACACTGTAAAAACATGGAGGAATATTGCTGTAGTTAAAATCGAATCCGCAGAGCAGTGTCAGAGTCTTTTATTTTCCCACACAAGGGGGGAACCAACAGTTCAGAACTACTGCCAACCACACATAAGAAACTGAAAGCTCTGATTCACATGAAGTGGCTGTCCCATTGAGGGCATGAGTAATCGATTTCACTGTCACTCACTGCTAATTATGAAATATATATCTTCATGAAAAGTACCGATTTTGTTCACAGGTCTCGGATTACTTTTCTCATAAAGTGTCCTGAGGGTAATACATTGTAATCTTCTATTTCAGATGAAGGTTTCCACACTACTTAAACAACAAGTATACCACGGAACCAAAATATAGGTGACAGCTATAACCCATTTCCCATCACTGAAGTAATCAGTTTCTTTTTTGTTTTTACAGTTATACATCCACTGTTGCCAAGCAATGTTCACTTGCTGTGTGTGCACAGCAACCACAGGTTTTCCTGTGCTGGTTACGTTCCATTTATCTTCAGGAAACTCTTGCTTGGTAGAGGCCTTGCTCTCTCTCAAATGCAAATGAGCTGTGCTCTACTATTGCACAAAACTTTCTTTCCAAAGCCACGGAATATTATGTGTAATGTAAATGTCATCAGTGTTGTATATCAGTGAAGTTCGAAGTTAAACACCCTCAGAATACCCTTTTCTCAGAGGCCGTAGACAGTTCTAAAGATAAAAGATATATTTCAACACTTGCTGAAATGACACTAGGCTTAAATTACCCACTGCAAAGCTCAACTACAGGTATGTGCAGTTATTTATTCATCGCTCACTACAACTGATCAATTGAGTTAGCAATCTTCACCTACATACATGATAAATTGGTGTTTCGATGGCTCTAAATCTATAACATATTGTGTTTATACTGTGTCCAGAAACAACAAGGGCTCGTATATCATTTAGACAAGTGAAGCCGAGGTCAGAGAAGAGCTGCACCATTCCAGGGAGAAGGTCAATAGAGCTGAGGCATCAGAGACCTCACCGCTACAGAGCTTGTCTGATGTTTCGACTCAAGGTACAGTGCCAGCAGGTTTGAATTACCACCCTTATCCCTCTATGATTTCAAATGTTAACAGCTGTAACGCTGGATAAACAGTTTGTCTAGTAGAACAACAGAATTCCACTCGTATGATTATCAGCACTCACTACAGCCTGCTATCAAACACGCATGAAAGGAGTCAAGGTAGTTCATCGAGAACAATGAACAGGCTTTACTCTCTGGGTGACGTCTGTTGGAATATAGGCAAATCAGCCTGGCAAACTGTAGCCTCACTGTGCTGTGGCAGAACTGCTTGACAGTGTTGACTCACCTTTTGTTGGGTTTGGTTACAACCAGGTGAGGATGGAGCCCAGGATGCCTATGTTGGACCCCCAGGCAGAGGCACCGGATAGGAAGCTGAGGGAGCTGGCCCTGAAGTGGTTCACGGAGACACAGGCCCCTCTTTTACTCCACAATCACAACTTCCCTTCATGGTTCCAGGGATTCATCCCCAGGAAGTAAGCATTTCTAGAGAAGAATATCTAACAGCAAATTGTATGCGATATGTGTGTAGAGTGACTGTGGAGGCAGGCATACAATAGAGCCAGAATGAGAAATTAAAAGACTAAAGGGAAACATTTGAATGGGAGTCATTCCAAGCACAGTTTTAGATGATGAATTATTTCCCGTTCCAATTTGTTATTGTATTCATGACGTTTTACTCGATCATGAGTTAATTTATTCTCTTTCAACATTTGCCTTAGTTATTACTGGCTGTCACTATGCTTGCAAAACGTTAAAGTATTACAAAACAGCACTTAACAAGGACTGTCACGAGGCCATGTTTGTGAAATGTCCCAGCAAAAAAGAAGAATGATGGAGATTTACAGAATATAGAGGCTTTGGATTACGTCTCAAGGGAGCGCATATCAATTCAATGTGTTAGAGTGTTTGCTTTGTCAAGAGGAACATTATTGAAAGAGCGAAGGTGTGTATTCACGACGCTTTGAGAAGGGCTTTTAGCAAAATGGATTACTTTTTATAGCAATATGATTCCCCCAGTGTAATGTGTGCCCTGCCTTTCAAAATGTGTCTGTCTGCTTTTTCTGAAGCCCTAACAATGGGGCTTTTAGGATATATATTTTCAAGGCTTGGAAGTTGGAGGGACACCTTTAAAGTTTATGGTTCTCTATCATCAGGGATGCAGAGGAATCCCTGCGAGTCAAGGAGCTGGGCTGTTTCCTGATCCGTCTCAGTGACAAAGCACTTGGATACATACTCTCCTACAAGTAAGTAGTGGTTGAGCCACAAGCTGTTCTCTGCCATCTGTCCACAGCTTACTGTAAGCGGACAGCCATAGCATTAACCTATCTGCCTTTTGATATTACAGAGGGCGGGATCGTTGCCGACACTTTGTAATTAACCAAACACAATCGGGACAATTCATAGTCTCAGGGGACACGGAAGTACATGACACTCTGACTGACCTGATAGAATACTACAAGACAAGGCCCATCGAGCCATTTGGAGAGTACCTCACATATTCCTGTTTGGAGGTGAGTAAACATTTACGGGTTGCCTCGTAGAGCCGCCAAGGTGTTTTTTCATAAGGTATTTCAACCAGACGATTCAGATATAAAATCTGTTGGTCGTTGTTCCAGCCGCCCGAAGAAGACCTCTACGACTTTGTTTGCGTCAACCAAAAGGAGAAGCCTGCAGTCAGCGTGAAGGCTGTGATGAGAATGTGGGGCCAGTGGGATGACAGGACACCGGAGCAGCCACCCACGCTGCCACCAAAGAGCAGCAGAAGCCCTGAGGTAAGCACATTCAGAGAACCAGAACCTTTCCCCCTCTATTAGATCTTGTTCCTTCCGCCTGAAGTAAAGGCCGTGGAGTGCAATAACGCGTCTTCCTCTACTTCACATAGGAAATTCCACCAGTGGCCAGGAAGGACGGCCATCTCAAGAGTGGCTCCTTGGATGACCCGAACTCTGACCAGCAAAAGGTGCTCTATGCCAAGCTGAACAAGCACTCGGCCAGGACCCAGATCAGTAGCTTTGAAAGTCTACACCGAGGCATACAGGGCAGTGGTCTAGTTGCAGCACGTCCAGGCGGCTTCTATTCAGAACTCAACCTGGGGGATTGCAGAAGCAAATCTCTGCCTCTGCTGGATAATACCTCAGAGGAGGGACCCTCCTCTAGGGTCAGTGGGTCTTCACTCACTCCACCCAGACGGTCCCCCAGCCCCTCTAGACAGGCCGCTTACACCAGCCTCACTTTGCAGAGGGAGACCTCGAGCAGAGCCCCAAACGTCCCTACCAGTCACAGTCCGGATCAGCTGTCCAGCAGCCCCGTCTACCACCTGGCTAGCAGGCCGGCTCATCAGCTCACCCCAGAGGGCTGCGATGCTACGGTGTCAGGGGAGGATGATGACAGGCTTTACGCTGAGGTCCCTAGTTACTCTGTCCCCAGACACTTCCTTCAGGACAACACATATGAGCAGATACCTGAGTATGGACTCAGAATGGAGGCGTCAGGAAGGCCCGAAAACAACAACAGCAACACCTATGAGTCATTAGAGGAGCTCAAGCAACATACATCCAAAAACACTCACTCGTCCAGGGGAATCAAGGTAGGGTATTCTCCAAGTTACAGCTCGGCTATTCTGTCAAAGCTTTTGAGTGTGACTTGCTAACCTTACTTAAGTTAGTTACATGTTAGTCAGCGCATGCTAACAACTCCCTTGTGTATTTCCCACAGACTGACAAATGGCGATGGTTGTTCCCAGAAAGCAAGAAGAAATGAAATTGTTCCCTACCCATATTCCGGGAAAAACAAAAGCCGTAATTTGAATGACACTATACTTTCACATTTATTGTGTACGCAATGTGTTTTTTTTGTCTTTGAAACAAGTTGCTTATTTAAAGTTGCTTTTATATAAAGGTTACATAATGTCTTTGTATGTGCTGGCCACACTGCATGAGTAATTAAACATAGATGCGTGTACAACCTCTGACCAAAATACTACTAGTGTGTTGAGGGCGGCAGCCAGATGAGCAGCACTGTGTAATTATGCTTCATAGAAAGCCTGTGGTTAAATTATGGGGGCAGCTAGTCAGACACATGCGGGGGAGTGCAGCTAGACAGCTCAGGCAGTTTGTTCACTGTCTGCCTATCCAACGAGTCTCATTTCCATTAGCCATGTACTGCAGCTGAGTGGGAGGGGCTGAGGAGGGAAGGACATGGGTGGGCTATAAATTGTCTAGCAGATGATGCTATCTGTCAAGATCACAGGACAGGGGTGGAGATATCCATCGGATAGCTGAAACACGGCAAGGCTAAATGGATGTGTGTGGGGGTTGGGGGTGGGGGTAATGTTTTCAATGCACAATTAATCCTCTGTTTCAGGGATTTGTCTCTTTAATCGGGTTTTTATTTTTTATTTAATAGAAAGCAATTGGAGGCTTTTACAAAGACATTTAAAGAAAGACTGAACATCTTAGATCTGTGAGTGCGAGTTGTTGTGGGAGTACTGTACGTGTGTCTGTGTGTGTCTGTGTGAAAATAAAGTCCTCTGACTGACTTCCAAAATGTTTCACATTTCGGCCCACTTCTTCATGAATTACTTCAACTCTGACATTTCAGGCTTTTTCAATAGTTCCTTAAAGAGATAGGGACAAAGCATTCACATTTCTTTATAATTATCTTATGCAGCACAAAATAAATGGTCAATACAACTATTATTAGAGGCAGAGCATCTCTGCAAATAAATTGCAATTGCAGATTTAGATCCTATATGTGCCATAAACCAGGTTCTTTCTTTACCAGACTCAAAGAGTTCAGTAACTTTTTGAAAAAGCTGATTAAAGTTGTGGATAAATATTTTTGCAAATATAAATTACATACAAATCTAAATAGCGTGTTCCTTTCTAACCCGGGGGACCCTTTGATCTAAAATTGGACTTGGTTATGATACCATCAAAACAATGCAACCATACAGAAAATCAGATAGGGTATACCAACCTTTTTCAAGTATGCTTCTGCAATGTGCTTTGGAAAGTGGCCTCTACATCAGTTAACTAAAAAAAGCCTTTAGGTAATGTCAAATGTATCTCAGTTACTGTAGATCCATGGAGAATCTACCTTACGGCACCATATCATTCATAAAGCACTGTAAAATCTGCACATGAATATTAATCCTTTCTTTGGAAATCTGAAGCAGTTAATGTTTACAGCATTCTAAATTGCCTCACCTGACCATTAAAGAGGCCATCTGTGATATTATAAAAAAGTCTTCTTCCACATCTGTGTCCCTGAGTAGATGGTCTCTAAGGAGCAATCTACCTACTTTGGGCTTTTTCGTGCCAGTAATATACTGTATTGTGCTTCAGTAAGCAGCAACTGTAAGATTAGTTACATTTTAGACGTTTTTCATTCTATGTTAGAGGTGTCTATGGGTTCCACTTTTCCCCTGTCTCCCTCTTGATGATGATTTTGATGAGAAGCAGATGTTTCTTCTTACTGCCGCACCAGAATTCCACCAATGAGAAAGACACAATTGTGTATATGATCCATATAATAAACACATGGAGCAGGATACGTGACTTCTTAGTTGGGTTCTGTATATGGTAACTGGTTCTCTATTCATATTAAAGCTTTTATATTGTTAAACATCATACCTTTTTTTTCTAAGATAGAGACATATTTTCCAGGACATCCTATTACAGCACACAAACTTTGCCAATGGCCAGTTTATGATACACTTCACACTGCCAATGGGGAGGAGTTCAAAACACTATAATCTCTAATGCATCTCTAACATCTCTGAAACATAGGAAATATTGTGAATAGTAGAAATGATTGACAATTCAACAGAAATTACTTTTACATTCAAAACAATAGACTAACTCATTTTTTGATATGTGACTTTTCTTATGGTGTTCCTGATGTACTGTCCTATAGATATTTTTAATTATTTGATCCAACCTGTCGGTAGGCCATGATTTACTAAAGCCATGGTGTGCTCTGTCAGCACATAGACCGCCCATCATAGCAATCTGGAGAGAGTACCTTATGAGTTATAATTCAACACTTGGTCACCATAAACAACCTGAGAGCGATGACAGATGAATTCAGGAGATGTAATGCTTGCAACAGCACAACACAGACTTCTCATCTTGTATTTCAGAATACATTCCCTATGTATTTAATATGCATCATCAATCACCTCATCCATTCAGACAGGTTTAGAACCAATAAGGATGAAATATTTTGTAGAATGATTTTATTGGTCACTGAAAATGTAAAACAGTAAAAAATAAAGGAAAAAAAATAAAGGTATGCTTATCTGTGATGTCTATAGTTACCTTGCAAAAAACCTGCAATTGCATGTAGACTAGTTTCCAGGCTGAAGTTATCAAAAGCTAGCTATTTTTATTTTCATGGTGTACAACAGTATTTTCACAATAAGAAATGTAAGTTGCTAAGAATAAACTTGAGCCTTTGCCCATTAACTACAATGCACCATTTACAAAACGGGTCTGTGTTCTGTAAACATTTGCATGAATAAGTAATGGTCCTGTGCAGAGGCAGTAAGAGAATGTTGTAGTCACAAATGTCATTCACTTAATAGGTCCTCTTTCTCGTCCTTGTCTGTTTCAACAAACTTTCAGTTAGAGTAAAATACAAACACACTAAAGAATCACTACACCATCGTTTTTTTGTGTGTATGTTTTCTTCTTACCAAAATGCAGAGACACTGAAATATCTCAGTTATTGCGCAGAAATATATTATGTGATATTCATTCATGGATTATTATCCAATTATGTTCCAATACCTTTGGTGTAAATACGCCAATACTATACTAAATGTTATATGCATTTAGCCAAATGTGCATATGCTTATCAAAGACAGTACTAGATGGACTGGTGCCATCTAGCTGTAGAAGTAAGTCTATCTAGCAACCATTAAAATATCACCATTTTCGCATGCTGTGCTACCTTAACCTGTTTTACGAAAACATATTCCCAGGTCGCCAGGGCTTTAAAATGTTTAAAGCAAACATCTTCATTTTCAAGCCTCTTAAATGTGATAAGGAAATCATGACTGATCACTGATCACTGATGCTCCACGGATCACATTTGATTAAACAAGATTTCTAACCAATAATTTATCTACTTGGAGATATTTATGTGTCTCCTTTCTCTCCAGACACAGGCAACAGCTTATGATTTGTACTCTTCCCTACAATCCCTTGGGACAAAATGGTGTCGAACAACACTCTTATGTAAAGGACCCCATAAAGATGTCCCAGCTGTCCGATGCAGTATTTGTGGGCTTTGACACACATAAATAAAGGCAGAATATCTCAGCAACATCACAGACGGCACAATTGAAGCAAATAAGAGATGCATTGATGCTGAAGGCCTTCCTTTTTTGACAATAGTAACCTGCCCTGAGGGATAAGCTAGCTATGGACAATTTAGTCGTCAAGTTATCCACATGGATAAACTAAATGGACAGATTGCACTGTCAAATATGTACACTTCACATATGACCAAACTAATATTGAGGAAAAATAATTATCCCATTGTAATGGATAGATAAAAGTATATCCAAAATCCACGCCACTGATTTCATCAAACCAGGCAATTGACCTTCAAAAAAGAGGAGCCCATCTATCTACGACGTAAACAGTTTAGCTCCAACAAAAGTCACCTATCAATGTGCTATTAAACACTTAAAAAAAACATGTTCTCCCTTATGTAACCTCCTGGGCGCCGCTAGCACCTGATATGCAAGTGACTGATCCGATTAGTGTGGAGTCAGTGTCTCAGCCCAGCCTGTGTGACTAGCCATCCTCAACATCTACCCATGGAGCATAATCAATGCTCTAATGTCTACTTTACAGCCACATCGAGGCCTAGTATCACACTCCACCAGAAGCTGCCCTATTGGAATCTAAATCAGCAGATGCTCTCTGTGAGCCCAGTAATTAATGAAGCCGCACCATCAGCACTATATTGCCCTGAATATTTAATAGTGCCCTCATAAAGGGAGTCGGAGGTAACAGGAGGAAGCATTAACTGCATATTAGCATGGACTGCCCGTCTCTAATGGCCGGATGACTGAACAGTTCTCATCGCAAATTTTTCAACTGGATACCTTTTTCTTTTATCTTCTGCTAGATTAGTGGTTACATAACCCATGGAAATGGGACATTTAATATCAAACTCACATTTTTCATCAAAAGTTTGTGGCAGACGCTTTATTAAAAAAAAATCGTGTTACAGACACCACATTTGTCTTTTATACTAATAGGCAGATTATAAGCAAATATGGTGTGTATAAGAAAAAGACAAAACACTATTTCTCTCTAGTCCTTGCCAATCAATTTATATCATTTTCAGTTTCTTTACATTTCTTACCATCAAAAGCCCTTGGTTCCTTAAAAGCAGTAGTTATTTCAAATGACTCCATTGCAACTTAGGGTCTCTTAAAGCACAGAGGGGGCTGACCAGTAAATCATGGGCCACCTAATGTGGCCGAGGACAGTTACCCTAGCATCTCCCACTGAGATTTACTGAGGTCCGGGTGTGCACAGTGTAATCATGCCCCGTGAATGCTGAGGCAGCACGCTCCTAACGATCTCATTCTGCTTAAAAAGTCATTACAGGTTATACGATGGGATGTGCACAGACATAATCACCTTCTGATCTTTATTGTGCGTGCGACTCCTCCACTAGGGGCCAAATGAGCTGAGCGCACAGGGGTAAGAAATATCATATAACTCAAATAGGTTTAAGGTCAAGCTAGTCAGGGAAAGAAAAATGACTTTGCCTAGCATGACATAATAATGACTCCCAAACCTTAGAATCATCATGTATTCAATCCAAATGAAGACACCTTAAAAAAAAGGTTCCTCAACTCTCAGCACACACAGATTTTTTTATTCAAGTTAAGCCAAATGCCCTAGATTCACATTGAGTACTGATAAATGTGTATTCAAAAGGAAGCTTACGCTAACATCTCAGGTTACAGACAGGAAAGGTCTATCAAAGCACAGTATAAAGATGGCAGAGGGGGATGGCTAAGACTAAACCAACACGGCGGAGATGACAGAGCCCTTCATTCAACTGGAGAATGGTAAGATATGATTGTCGTCATGCTCCAGTCCTACAAGCAAACGTAACACAAACAAAAGGTGACATAAAGCCAACTAATTGTAAGGGAAACAGAACATTGTTCATGCATCTAATTGGAAAATATTGCATAGCTGATATAAAATACTTTCTGTGTGACCTTGATGTCAGTGGTGTGCTTTTATGCTTCTCTCTACCCAACACAGAGGTGTGGAGAACTAATGCATCGACCAAGTCTTTCCCCTTCCCAAACAGTGAACAAAGAGTTTATCAGGGGTTGTAATGTGCAATAGACAGTCTGGAGAAGGATATAGAAGGAGACCTTCTGGATTGGTCTTGGATCTGCTGCTGCTGCTGCTGCTGCAGTAATCCACTTGATAGGTCTACATAACCGAGGTACAAAAGGTACCTTCAAAGACTTCATTTCAGTGCCACACGTCTCTCTCTAAAAACCGTAAGAGCGAGCCAAGGGTTATCCATTCCAGGTCAAATGAAGCCTCTCTTTTATCTGTTGATAAAGATGGGAAGCGACCTGCGAGACAACAACAAGAGCAAAAAGACTATAGATTCCGTCAAACGATCCTGAGAGTCCAGCCAGCCTTAGTTCCTGCTGTGGTTAAACAGACATCCCCGTGGACCGTGAGAGAGCGAGCGGAGGACGGGTGTGTCCAGGCGAGGCAGAGACCGGCAGTGCGCCATGTGTCCAGCTGCAAACAAGCTGTCCCCAAAATCTCTTCGTAATAAAAACCCGGGAACCATTCCATGGAGCAATGTCAGATTCGTATGTGGAAGGTACTGCAACGACAACCAAGACAAAACACAGCATTTAATATATTTCATTTGGAGGCGCCCTTCTAGACGCCCAAAATGGCATAGAATATCAAATTTAAAATGTTGAAACTGTATTTATTTATATTTAGAATCCGACAATCAAACTTCAATACCATTGAGCGGCACTATTTTATCTATTGTAAGTGAGAGTGGTGGTGTTTGTGTGAATACACAATCTAAGTTTAGATGTGTCTGTCTGTTGTTTCACTGGGGACAGATAGATGCTGGTCGCGAGGTAATCAGAGCGGGCTGTTTGCATACCAATGGGGGGGGGGGGGGGGGGGGGGGGTAGGGGCGGGGGTGGGATCAAAAAAAAAAAACCACGGTGCCAAAAAAAGATGAGACGCACTGACGGCGCCGAAAAAGTAAAC
>JAVQIZ010169438.1:0-29202 GCA_036023535.2 Galaxias brevipinnis | reverse complement strand
CTCTCGCTCTCACTCTCTCTCATTCTCACGCTCTCTCCCTTTCTCTCTCTATCTCTCTCGTTTGCCCACTGTATCTGTCTATTTCAGCTCTGGACCTGCCTCTTATCTAATATTTACTGTCAAGCAGTGAAGGAAATAGACACAAAGAGCTATTAATAAAAACAGTAAAGCTAGTGTTTGTTTCTGCTGACTATGGTGCGTGCGTGCGTGCGAGCGTGCGTGCGTGCGTGCGTGCGTGCGTGTGTGTGAATGTAGTGCCCAGGGCAGTGTGCAGTTCCCAGGGCAGACATTGTCCCTCCTTCTTTCTCTCTGTTTCATCATTTTTGCATCTCTTATTAGTGCCTCCACTTCCCTTCCCCTCACCTCCATTTTTGCCTTAAATTTCCTCTGCTATCCTTTCTCTATTGCTCTTTAGATTGTCTTACTCTCATTCTCCCTCTCTCTCTCTCTCTCTCTCTCTCCCTCTCTCTCTCTCTATTTCTCTCCCTTCCTCATATGTCCCCCTTTCCTCTCTCTCTCTACCTCTTTCGCTCACTCGTTCTTCTTCACGCTCCCACCGGTGTCCTCTGCTAGATGTGACCCTATCCGATGAGGGAGATGATGTCAGCACTTTATCGACCTTGCTGCTGTCAAGACCTCTCTCCCCTGAGAGCGATAGAAAGAGCTGTTCTGGTAGCCTCTCTCCCCTGAGCGTGAGACAGACAATATGAAGGACACTTAGAGAAGAGAGATACAAAGGAAGGAGAAAATAAATAAATAAAGAAGCATATAAATAGAAAATACACCGAAAATAATACACAGTAGATGTATTGTTCCTATGTCCTTAAACCCAGCTGCGTTTATGAACCTGTGTGTTTTGTTTGTGTTTACAGGCCAGACCCCATGGCTCCGTTTGCAGCAGGAGGGGCAGACCTGGACCCGTTTGGGTGAGTCTTTTTCTCCGGATGGACCCCTCCCCCACGGTCCTACAGTAGCTTTAGTAACATGGGGATCGGCTAATGCAGCTGCTTTAGTATGATCTATATGTGAGAGATTTGTCATACCTTTACATCTGCTACTACAATTAGTCTAATTGTACATGTTTCAATAGTCTATTTTTATCCCTATGGACTCTAGGAATTTTACAATAACACGGAAATTCAGTTTGTAAAGAAAAGCTAATGAATAAACCTATTTTGAGATTCCAAATATCAAAGATGTTATTGTTATTATTAGTGCAAAAGGTCTTTCCTTTGCTTGATGTGTCCTTGTGTTCCTATCCCAGGTCTCGTGGCGGCGGGGGTATGATTGTGGACCCTCTGCGGTCTGGTTTCCCTCGGTCAGGGTTCGACCCGTCAGCAGGGGTTCCCGGTGTCCTGCCCCCAGGTGCCGTGCCACCTGGAGCCCGCTTTGACCCATTTGGACCAGTCGGCAGAAACAGACCAGGGTAAGAGCTATTAAAAAGATTAAAAATGAAAATTACATTAGACACGGTACTCCAGAAATTATATTTTTATTGTGTTTATACAACTTTTTGTTTTTGGTTTTAGTTGCGAAACATGTATACAAATGTGTTACTAGGACTGGAGGGCTTTTAAGACGGAAATCCCAAAAAAAGTGAACGTGTGTAATGCTTTTGTGTTTCCCAGTCCAGACCCAGATCACATGCCTCCACCTGGCTATGATGACATGTTCATGTAGAACACGCAGCTCCTCCTGCTTCTTACTTCTTCCTGTTCACAATGTCCTGTCTTCACGGCCAATAGGAGCCCAAGGGAAAGATCAAGCCATGAGAAGACAGAGAGAGACTTGAGAGAGTTCTCCACTTGATGTTGTAGATAAAGAGGATACCAGCACTGGATGTTTGTTATTTAATGATAAACAGTGTCACTTACTGAGGAAGAATGCATGTCGTGTCTATGGGGATACGTTCATTTTTTTTTTTTTTTTGTTCTACGCAGTGATGAGTTCAGTGTATCGTTTCTTACAAGTTATGTTGTCATCTCCCTGTTCCAGATGCTATAAATTGCCTTAGCAGGGCAATACAACAGCAACATCAAATATATTTTAGAAAGGTGCTCCTTCACTATTACACCCAACTTTGCAAGGCATATGAGTAAAGTCAAGTATTTGCACTTTCCTATATATAGGGCTTAGACTAGTTTGGGCTAGTTAAATCCACAGTCCACATTATTTTCTGTTGACGTTATACAAGTTGTGGACTGAAAGCTTTGAAAAGAAATCGATGCCTTCTGCTGCTTGCCTCCCAAACTGAGGTCGAGATAAGCGATCAGTCAGTCAGTTCAACCCATCCGGAACCATACTGCATCTTGAGGTCCTCATTTATGGATAAGTATTTGTCTTTTCACCCTGACGTGATATTTCAGACCGAATGGCAGAATTTATATTAAAATATGATGATGCTATCATCAACAAAAAAAAATTCTGCTCTATTGTTTTGCAGACTAAATGAACTTGGCTAGGGTACTACAATAAAACTTCCATTGCATTCCCAGTTTGTCTTGCCTTTGTGAAACAACTGCATAATGCATCAATGCCTATCATCTTGTTGAACGCAACCCAGTTCTCTATTTGAGTCTTTGTGTAGTATCAAGTTATCTCTCCCTATTACCCATGACCTTCACTGCTCACACACACACACACACTGAGCAACTCCCAAATGTCCATACTGTAACCACACAGACACACACAAACACACACAGTCGTCAAATCCATCTAGTTGTGGAACCATACAGCCACACCCACGAAAACACCAGCATAGAAGCCTAGTTACATCAAAACACTCTTAGCGTTGCTCTCTGTTCTGCAAGTAGAATACAGGAATGTTTTTATCCTGTCTCCTTTTCAATGGCCTTAATCTTTGAATTAAGTGATTGAGATAGGGCAGATCTGGTCAAAACAGTAATGTGTATTCACAAGATGTCTTTGCAAATTGCTAACATGTTTTTACATGATGAGACAGGATTTGTGAATGCTGTGTACAGTTTGGTGTTTCCTTTTATAGGTTTGAAGCTGGACCTGTTTTTTTCTTTCATTCCTATTAAAGATATTGGCTGTGTTCTGTTATGCACGGGCGTACTCTGGTGTTGTCGTGTGTTCTTGTGTATGTGCGTTTGTTCTACAATAACTTACCCACAATCGTTTGCCTTATTGTTATTCAAAGCAGGGTGTGAGGTTGAGTCAGTCTTCTCCTTTTGCATCTCACCCCTCTTTTCTGCTTCGTCTTTCATCTACCTGTAGTCTCCTCTGCATATCTCTGCCCTCTGTTACCCGCATAGACCTCTATCTCTTGATCTATCTCACTGTGTAGCATTTATCTCTCTTTTTTGTTTGTGCAGATCACTGCCCGTAGTGCACGCACACCGATGCTGTACGACCGTTCCACAGGACACGCAGTCTGCATAATTCATCCGTGAGAAGGTAGCCCAGAGAAACGTGCCCTCGCCCAGTGGCCGGGCTCCAGGAGGTCTCAGCTAAAGGAAATCAATAGGTAGACAGTGCACAGCCAAGGCTCATTGATCGAAGTCATTCTATCCAGCCCGGCCCTGCCCCTATTCATCCTGATACAAAAAACAAGTCTAGTCTTGGCAAAGGAGACAGAAAGGTACCATGGTGAGGAGGGGCATATGGTTAGGATGAGGGACATGGATGGAGAGAACTGTACAAATCGGAGCGAAAGAGGAGTACATAGACGTGAAGGCAGGAAGAAAGGGACAGAAGCATGGAAAGGGTAGAAAATCGGGTTAATGGAAGCCGCAGGAGGAGAGCGAGAGAGTAGGGAGCCAGTTAGAGAGGTGTGAGAAAGAAGAGGAGAAAAGACAGAAAGGAGGGTGGGGGGTGGCAATGTAGAGAGCCGAGGGAGGAGGAGTGGAATGGGGGTCTCCATTTGCCTTGAGGCTGGTGTTCTGGCCTGGGAATAGCAATTAATCCTGTTACAACACCAGGGCAGCGGCACTTATTAAGGGGCTTGGGCAGGAAGCAGATATGACAGAGCGATAGAGGGAGCAGGGTTGAGACAGTATTAAAACAGGAGGAGAGGAATGGGATGATAAAAACACATGTACGTTAGCAGGAGGCAAAAGGGAAGAGAGGCGTTACAGAAGGAAATAATGGCAACGGGGAGCAAGAGAGAGAGAAAATGCAGTCCCTTGAGACGAAAAGGGGAAGAGCAGAAGATGTGGGGTGGGATGCTGGTGTAAAGAGCGCTGAGAGATAGGAAGAGAAACAATTAAAGATTAAGCTTTTCCCCAACAGACAGACAGACACATGTACAGGCATGTTCACCCTCCACTATTAAGTCCATTGGTAGCCATCCACACACTGAAACATTCCAGTCTAATACGAAGATATTTAGCAAGGTTTATAAGTAGACAAACAATCGTTCATCTAGCCTACAGTGTCAATACAACCTGTACAATTTGTACTAAAAAGACCAACGAAAAAAGACACATTTTTCATTTTTGGGTATGAGAAAGACAGGCATATAAAATTCACACCCACACACACACACACACACACACACAAAGAGGGATTCCCCAGGTCCCTACAAGAACATACAAGTCCAATATCTCTTATAGTGTGGCTGTGTGGAGAGCTAATCCACTCACTTAGACACTCAGGCTGGTGTCCAAGGCCGTACGCAGCAGTAATACATACACCACAGAGCTAGCCAACACAAAGCTGTTCTTAGGAGAGAGAGAGAGAGAGAGAGAGAGAGAGAGAGAACTAAGGAGAAAGGGACAGATACTGTGTTTAGAAAATGCTTTGGTAAAGGCAGAGTTTAACAGCCCTCATCAATAAACACTGTGTAGTTCACAACAAGCAACAAAGCCATGATTTTTTATTGGAAGAGATTATCGGTTTTGTTATTTAGGGGCTAATTTAATCTAACAAATAAACATAATAACACATAATAGTATTATAAAACACCTTAATTTAACAGTTTTACTGTGTACAATGCACATTAATCAAAGCAGGAATTGATAGACACTGTAAGCAAGGGTGTTAGTAAGACTGCTAGAGGATAGAGGGGTCCTTTGTAGTTTTAAAGGTATCGAATGGCCACCAAAATAAGTCTCTCTTCACTATTTCTCTTTCAGTGATGTAACCCTGACCCAAAACATTGTTTCTACCCCCCAAAAAAACTCCACTTGAATGGTTTGAACACTTCGCAAAAAAACCTGACAAGAATAGTAGAAAATGAATGGCCTGCATTGAGGCTCTTTTTCATTCGCTCAGATGTGTTTGTCACCTCCAGACAGGTAAGCGGAGGATTCTGACTATGTAGTTATTATAATGTATTTGAGTGTGTTCATCTCTGTGTGTGTGCGTTTGCGAAGCTGTGTTCGAAAAGCTTCCCTTCTGTATAGATCAGCAGGACAATCTGTGGTATCAGCACTGTCTGTTTGACAACATGGCTGGTGCCAACAGATTTGCAGATGGACTGTCAAAAGACTGGAGACGAGCTAGTGTCAGCAGCCGCCGCAGAAACAGTAACAGTACTAGCTGAACCTGCGGATGGAGCAATGGAAGTTCAGGCATGGACAGTTCAGGAAGTGTAGCCATTTTAGCAACACCTGCATATGTTTTGTGTTTAAGATTACTTAATGGCACTGGTTGAGAGATTAAGAGGATTGATGAATAGGTCACGTTGAAATTCCCTCTATAATTCTTTTGATTATACTGTTATTATTATATTTGCTTATACGGTAAAACCAAGTGGAGCGATTCTCCTTGTTTAATTGCATACATGAATGTAGGATATCTTCTTCTAATAATAATGTAAGTGAAAATAAATACATTTTAATCTAATAATCATTCTGTATGACTACTTTTGTGAAGTTATTATGGAAAGCTGTAGGCGTGTTGTTTTATTAAATAAAAATGTACATGACAACATAGAATTTGTTGACATTTAAACAAACAAGCAAAATGGTTTCTTCTTCTTAACAATAAAACACCATAGCTCTCCAGTGGAGAAACATAGGACATAAACTGTTCAGCAAACCCAAGAATAGAAAAGAAATAATTGCAAATGGAGACGATGGGTTACAAACAACAGCAAAAGAAGAATTTATTGGGTCTCATTAATAAAAATGATACTTATACATTGTCATCCTCACGTAAAGAGTTCTTATCAGTTACTTTCAAAATCCAGGCCACAGATCCCACAACAACTTCTAACAATAACATACATGCAGTTCCCCCAATTCTCCCAAGTCCACTGTATATGTCATTTGATAATCTAAGACACTGTTCAGCATAGTGGCATGTAGACTTTCGTAGTCCCAAGAGTTTAAGTTTTTGAATAAGGGTGAATACAAATCACAATGAAATAGGCCAACAACAATATATTGTTTGATTAACAAAGAGGTATCTATAATTTGAATTGATTGTAGATGTCTGGTTTCTCATAAAGTAGAGCTGGCTTGATTTCAATGCATAATATTTGTCAATTATGCAGACAGTGAAGAAACAGGGATAGTGATTCTGTTAATAATTTGAATAAAACAATTATATAGAGCAATTACTTCAGTATTCAAGTTCATTGTGTTGTTTCAGGAAAAACCAAACAATTCCAGAAAGCAGTTTGAATGGTAATTTGACTGTGGTTTTGTTACAATATGTAGTAGACTAAACTGAATACCTTGGGTGCTAAGAATGTGGGCATGCTGTGGTGCATTATATTGTTTTCAACAGCACAGAGGCTAAAAGGTTTCTCTACTACATTAGAGAGAGAGAGATAACCTCCACTACACCTGTTCATGGGGCTGGTATGCAGACTGCTTTCCTAATGTGCTCGGTAGTAAAGCAAGCTCACTCAGGGTTGATCCTTTATCTGTGCTACTGATCACAATTCTTATTGTTGTTAACTATCTAAAATAAAACGTTGTACGTAACGTATTTTCCATGACAGTATAAATACTGTGTTGCTATAGCTTAGCTTTGTACTATTACATAGATATTGTCAACGACGCTGTACTTTCAATAAGAGTAACAGGATAGGAATGGTTTGCAACAATTATACAAAACACATTGTGACAACATTGAAAGACTACATTGACCATAATGATGTGAGTTGGAGTGTGGTAAGTACAACCATAGGATATTGCATTGACAAAATGGTATGGAAGTTTTTTCAGGCTGGCCAATGTAACAAGTATTATTGAGATTGAAAATACAAAACAGGTTCTTATGGACTAGAGCACCTAATCTGTAATTGGTATAACACATACAGCTCTATTCTACTCTTAATTTATTCTTTTATTTTCTACTCCTCTCTGGTCACTTCTGGTAGATTCTGTACATGTCACTATGAAAAAGTATTGCATATTCTTTCCTTTACAGTTCTAATGTTCTAATTAAACTTGCTACCCCACCCGGTTCACATGCAACATTTAATCCATTTCATTTAGCCATTTCAGAATCTCTTGTATAATCTTTTACATTCAATCATCATACTTTCGATTGTGTATTCCAGTTGTGCGAAAAATATGAATGACACGGTATTCTTTCCTAAATCAATGCAAAGGGGAAAAAGGGTTTAGGTTTTGTAAGATTGATGTAGCAATTGGACACATCAAAGGGAATTAGCATGAGGTGTTTCCTGAACCCCTGGCCATACTGTTATTGGTTAACAATCGGCAGCTCTCACAAATACGGTAGCTTTAAAGTTTGAGTTACTTCACCTTCAAAATGGTTGTACATTCTTCTTGCATTGATAGTGCAGATGTGTAGAGTGTGCTATTAAGAAACTTTATGCTAGAGAGTGACAGTGATTAGGACCACTGATAGTGGAAAAGAATGTCATACTGAAATGTTCAAAATAAACCTGCAACATTCAACAATCTGTGCAAAAATGAGTTGGTAGCCTTTACATTTTCTAACAGGTTTGTTATATTGATCTTTCACAACCAAATGCCCACAAGCGCCTCTCCTCTGAAATTTAAGAGATCATTGCTGTTTACCAAGTCAGTCACCCAAACAAATTGACTTGTGTAATCGACTCAAAATCAGTTTATCAAACAGCATAACTTATTGTGCAAGAGACCTTGGATGTTAGTCAGTTACTGGTATTGAATTTCCTATCAAAGCAACCTATTTGGCCATTTAGGAGTAATCAGTTCAGTAGAGTGGCTAGCTTAGTCCAACATGTCTTGTTACGGTAGTGTAAAACAAACGTAACAAAACAATTTAAAAGACTGTCCTTAATTGTCACGCAAGAAGGTGACATTATTCATTAACAGTACTTCATTATCATTAGTCATAATCGTTTACTACATAACTGTACAAACAAATCCTTTAACGCATCATCATAGGGAGACAATGAGAAAACACTGAAACAATCTTTGCAAAACCTACAGCTGAAATATTAAACCTTGACCATTCAGCAGACCACTTAAATGTTTATTCAGATCAGACCCCTGGACTTCCTGTGTATTCAGCCAAGAGATGTTGACACCCAAAGGTCAAGCCAACACTCCATCAGAGGTTTATGAAAAAGAAGATACCCAACTCCTACAGATAGACATCACAATCCATAATTATTGTCTTCCATAAATAATTAATTCATTATTTTGCAACTTTCCCTATTTGAAAAATCTCTCGAGGCAGCTTTAATTTTGTTTCTGACATCACAACACTAAAAAGATGATCAGCAATGATACTGTACAACACCTCAGCCCTGCAACTAAAATATCTGACATCTTAATGCTGTAAACACATGATATTTTTTCACGAAATGTATGTAATCTAATATTGATATGTACATTGACAGAGTCAATCTGTTATGTTTCTATATATGATGCTCACGTTTCAAGTCCAAAATTGTACAAGTACTCACAAGCGATGACCTCATCACATATGCTAAGGCAAAGCCTGCCAAAGAGCCCCGCCTTTCACCATCCAATGAGGTGCTCTTGACCACTTCTTGCCCTCCTCCTTTGGCTCTATATGCCTTTGGTTTGCCAAAATCATGTGACAATAACGGGATACATTTCTACCGTGTCTACAGTCATAAATGTAGATATACATTACATGTATATGTTCAATAACTGTTGGATACACTTCTAGCCCTCTCTCCTGTGTACATATATATTTTTATGAATTACATTAATAAAGAATAAATATTTCTTTATAGTTAATTTACTGTTTAATTGCATGGTTGCAATAAATAATTACTTTGTGTCTTTGGTTGAGATGTGGTATGAAAGAAACAGTCCAAGCACATAAATGGAAAATGGTCACACGCTCTGTAATAAACCGGTTTACCCATTTCTCTGGATATCTACATTTTAAGAACAATACATCCTCCAGTCTGGACTCTGTAGATACATTTCTATTCGCCACTGTTCTGTCTGTATTCGCTGTGCCAAGACAACATGTATAGATGCAGATTATATTTCTTATTTTCTACCTATTTGTTATCTATTCGACACACTGCTAGCCACGTTGCTGATGAGAATGCAACCATGGCAAGGTGACTTCGACAGGCTGGGCTCAGATTCTAGCTGGCTATATAAACCATGGCTGCTTTGGCTCACAATAGAGAGCATAGTTACAGTAGCATAAATATGTATACACCATTTACAGTGGCTGTGTTGCGTTAAGGCATATGTCCTCACAAGGTTATAATATTTGTTTACATCTAGTACATTAGGCTATCTGTCTTGTAATATATCGTCCGCACATTATGTTCAAGTCTGGAGTAGAAGCTGATAGTAGGTACATCTATGTTGCAGCATGGTAAAGTTCTACTACAGTATGTTCTACTATATTTTGACCAACCACCAGGGTTGATACAATGTGCTTTTGATCCTACACAGCTCAGGCTGTAATTGAAACACTAATTAAATACACCTCAATGTAGTACCTCCAAAATCCACATCCAGAAACTTCAACTGGCTTAAAAAGAGTTTCCACTTCTACTATGATATCGTACATCGTTTCCAGTCAGAGATGAATTAGTCTTCATTTTTAGTTTACATGGGAAAGGTAGGTGGCTGTGCAGCTGTGTCGTCTGAATGTGACCTTAGTCTTATTATATTTCCAGCTGTGCTCTTATCGACTAAGGGGCTGGCTTACCTCTCTCTGTCCTCCAAGCCCCTTTTGCAATACCACCCTTGACAAGGTGGGTTACAGACAGACATGGATCTCTCTGTACATTAAGCCTTGTGCTCCAGATTGTGCTACTCCTGTCGACCCCTACAGTAGGCCTGTGCTGCGTGTGCGACCGCTGCAGAGGACCTACTCGTACTCTGGTCGTTTTCTGAGGCGCTCGGGCCTGGCATTCCCGGATCACACTCCTCCCCCAGGCACTCTCCCCCATCTCCCTCGCCCTCCCCCGCCGCCAACTGCCTCATGCGTAGGTTGATGGAGCCGTACGTCCTCTTGGGCCGAACAAAAGTCCTCCTGCGATACATCTCGCCCCGGCATATGGACACCATGAGCAGCACCGAGAGCAGCATCCCACCCAGTGTCAGGAGCCCCAGGCCGGCTATGATGCATTTGTCCAGGTGGGACCCCAGCTGCGCGTAGTACATCTCCAGCCTCTCCATCTGACGGGCTGACACCAGGTCTGGGTCGACCTTGGCCTCCCGGGGGATGGTGTAAGCGATGACGACCAGAACAATCCCGCTCACCAGGAAGATCAGAGCGAAAATGAAACCGTAGTCGGCAGAGTGGTCGTTGAACTCGGTGTCAACATGTCCCTCCTCGTCCGACCGGGGAGAGAGCTGTTGCCGTTGGTCCCGTTCGACTTGCTGCGGCTGGTGGTAGGAGGAAGGACCCCTCGCGGATTTGGAGTGTGGGAGGCCTCTCGAGCTGTGCGCAGACGCCCGTTGTTCACTGAAGCCCGACTGGTGTTGCTCCTCGTCCTGGTAGGATGCGTTTTCATAGCCCTGCGAGGCACAGGGTAGCGTTCGTGGTGCTGAATTCGGGGCCACGGCAACAGCGTGCCAGACCTGACCAGAGCGTTGGCCTCCATCCCCTAATTCACGAAGCTCTACGGCGTGATAAGACTCCATCGAAATCCACTAGATGTGCACATGCCTTTATATTACGCCATTCTTCATTATCTAAAAAATAAATGTGAAATGTCTGAGTGAAGGCATTTACATTAGCTCAAAGAAAATAATATTTTCAAAAAAAAATCTCACTTATTTTTTTATTTGTAACGTTTTATTTTGGTTTACCACCATAATTCAGTCATAGGGGAAAGTGTGCCCGAATACATCCTTTATCGTGTTATTTTAGGGCCACATATTCAACTGGAATATTATATAAACGTAACATGGTAGGTTCATTGAAATAGTAGGCTATCCAGACCTGCTGGAATTATGGGTCCGAAAATGTATTTACCAAATTGATAGTAAAGCAAGTATTTCAGGGCTATCATTCAGCGTAAGCCCACCTGAAATAACGCCACTGATATCTTTTATGAGGCAAGGCCTATTAATAGTCTTCCTATTTTCAACCCAGAGTGCTAGGCTAATGTGTTGCCCAATTTATGGTTGGTCTATATCCAATTCCGTACCAATCTCACCCAAATATAAACGGCACAGCCTACAAACTCAAGTATATATGGCATTCATCCGACTCCGAGCCCATGATACCAAGAATGACACTAGAGTGAAATGTCACTGATACATTTTGGCTTCACAGGGGAGGCAGAATGAATGCGCGGCTCCACACTAACCCCACCCCCTCTCATCACTAGAAGATAGTGGTCCTTCAGGCAATTGCTTGGCAACACGGAATCTCTAATGAGAGGGTGTGCTGTGCAGGTTTTACACGTAAAAACGAATCAAATCTAAAATATAGGTAAGACTAGTAGTAGCTATTTGGTTGACAAAATGTTTTTTATTTATAAAATATACAATTTTGTCTATTCTTACAAAGCCTATTGACACATATTATTTTGACGCTATTTATTAAGATACTTTATCACGATGCCTTTTAAGAATATATTTTTACCGTTTTAGTCGTGTATAGCGTCCATATCCAACCCCATGACCTTGATCCCATCACTAAAACTCAAGCGTGGACGAGATTAGGCTAAGCAACAATAGAAGCTTCGATATATTGCAGGGAAACATCTTTATCGTCATACACATGCATGAACATTGTTTTGGAATAAATCTAAATTGGTAATCTTAATGACATCTCAGTAAATCCAAAATACGTTAATTGTGAAAACAAGACAACTAAGGAATCGATCTTTCCCATACCTTCAAGTGTTGATGTCCCGAAGATAAGAACGGCTGGGATGGTATCGGAGAGATGCCGGTGACTTGTGTTGCGAGGGAGACCTCAGTTAAGGGACCTATGAAGTGGGACTAGCCATGCGCAAACTGAACCGTGCCCGGCGCCCGCTTGAGCGTGCTTGCCTATTGTGGACCTCAACTGGTAGTTACAAGTGAGTGGCCATGCAGAATCGAAAAACTAGGACAACACGATGCTGGACCACTGTAACATTGTGATGAAGCAAAGACGATTCGGTCTTTTGACTTTTTTTTCTATCTCTGAGAGACCCACTAGATGCAAGATTAGGATACACTAGGCAAAAACAAAGTGTCATAAAGGCTGGCAATGCAATATCATAATATATTAATTTATTGTCTAAAGATAACTCAGAGCCTGTCAAGAGAAATCTAGGCATCGCTCAAACGTCGTTACAAGCCAAGTGTGCACCTTACATAAAAAGAAAATTCCTAATCATAACATGCACTGTCACATCCCCCCCTGCTTGTTAAAATGGGTACCACTTAGGAATCACTTATGGCCACAGGAGGGCAGTATTTAGTCGTACAAAATAAATATCCACCTCTACCAACCGTTTAACTTTTTTTTCAATTGGTTTCATTGATAATTATTTTATTGTTAATTTATTTATTTATTGCTATGGATTGGGGTATCCAACTATCCATGTTTCCTTCTTATTGTCTTATTCTCTGTCCTTTGTTTTTCCATAAAGCACTTACAGTGTTAGGAAAGTCCTACAAATATTGATAACATGATTAATATTATTATTATAATGGTTTTCTTTAGTAAATTGAGGCTGAAGCTACATAAAGACACATGCATGCTAGCTCTACATCTTCAACATTACAGATCAATGCATTTCTATCTAGGCTATTAATGGTTGACCACTCAAAAATCCCAAACTCCCCCCACTCAGCTCGCACATAAGAGTCGACAACAAAGCTATCGTCATCGACTATACTCATAACATTTATTAACAAACGTTCTTGTCTTGATGTTCCAAGTCCGTGTCATTAAGTAATTTTGTTTGGTCAAGACAAGAGTCAAGACTCAATTTGCAAGTCATCAAATTTGTGACTGGAGTCAGACCCAAGTCTGACATAGGCCTAACTCCCATATCTGCTAAGTAGAAAGGGGACATAGTTATTATGGCATTAGCTAGAATAGATGCGTGCGCATCTGATTGATAAAAATTAACATTTAGCTAATGTTGCATGTTAAAAATCCATTTCAAAAATCGGAAAGGTTCGACAAAATAAAGATTTTCATTTTGAGTCAAAGTGAGAATGACAGAATAAAGCCGGAAAAAAATTTGCATGTACTTTGGAAATAAAGTGCAAACAAAGACCGGAATTGTGAAAATAATATTCTTTTGGGTTATTTATTACACGAATATATTGAAAAATGCTGGCTTTTGTTATCACTTAAGACATTTGAACACCTTTGTTTTTCCAGGCGATTCTAGTCACTTACCTACGAGTGCTAGCCTGGGGCTCTTTCAGTCTTTTTGGGTCCTTTGATCAATATGCCAAAGCTACGCAGTCGTTTGCACAGCAATGGAGTCGGATAGTGTGGTGCTTTGTCAAAAATGAGCACGAAATATGGAAGGTGCGACCGAATAAATCTATTTGCTTTTTTTTTATTTTTATGGAGTAATACAGGAAATCGTTCATTTGTGAAAATATATCCTAAAGTGAATTTTGATGTTAGAACAACTTGTTTATTCTCTCAAAGCTTTACTGTTACGTTAGCTAATGCTATCTATCCAGATGGCTAGCTAACGTACGCGTTGTTGATGATAGCCAGCTAGCTACGACACTAGGGAGCTAGCTAAAGCGGCTACCAACCACTGCACTGCTGGTAAAGAAGCAGATACTGCGGGTTTACCGTGTGTTTACTAAAGAACGTCAGCAGGCTATTATGAATGCGAAAATATGTTAACGTTTGCCAATGTTCGTGTCAGTGTTTAGTAATAAACGTGATGCATGCGGTGGCTAACGACGTAACGTTTGCTAAGTAAACACAATCTGCAATTCCAGTTGTTGTTTTTTATATTATGCCAGGGCAAACACTGTTGAAACGGAATGTTAGCGAATGTAGCATACATTTGCCGGACGTTATCGTAAAAACAAATGCAAGTAATAGCACTAACTGAATTCCACAAAGCGAATGTAACATTATGCTAATCTAGTTATCCTGATCCAGTGATTAGTGAATCGCTGTCAGGACTTTCAAAAGCTGATGTACATGGCTGACTATCATTGCTGCGTGTCAATATCTATGAGTAGCATACAGTAATGTGACATTTAATTATATTATACTTTAAATGTGTTTTTGTCTGATACCCTACTCTAAATCTAATCTCCTCTCTTTAGAAAGGCCTGACCTGACGTTAAGAACGAGGGACCTTATCCTGCACCCACATCCTTGCAACGCTGAATAGAAGACTGCACACCACCTCCCCTTCATCTCTCATTGTGTGTGGCCTCATCTTACACAACAAAGCTACCTGTGCTGAACTCTCCCCGTACATTCTATTCCTCCTTTTATCTCTTCCTAGCTTACCCCTTAACAGTCTGTGACAATGTACTGCCTGCAGTGGCTTCTGCCAGTGCTCCTGATCCCCAAGCCGCTGAACCCAGCGCTGTGGTTTAACCACTCGATGTTCATGGGCTTCTACCTTCTGAGCTTCCTGCTGGAGAGGAAGCCGTGCACCATCTGTGCCTTGGTCTTCCTGGCCGCCCTCTTCCTGGTCTGCTACAGCTGCTGGGGGAACTGCTTCCTCTACCACTGCCACGACGCCACACTGCCCGACGCTGCACACGACCCCTCAATTGTGGGCACCTAGAGAGAGAGAGAGAAAGGGAAAGAGATGGACTGAAACAAACTAGGAGGAGTGTGGGGAGATTGTTGCACCTGGTTGCATCACTCCTTGAAAGAGAGGACCCCCCTCCCATACACGTCTCTGGACGGCCCAACAACTGGGGGGTTCCTTTCCCCAATCATGCTTCTTCTTCCCCTAAAAAGATTGATTCCCCCTGGCCCAATTTTGTGGTATTCCTCTCTGCTCCCCATCCCAACTATACAATTCTCCCTCAAGGGGAATAATCTCCAAATATTCTATCTCACTAACACAAGGAGAGCACATGGACCCTGGACAATCTGTATCTAGGCTGTGAATACCTCCCACCCTGTGTTTGATTTCTTCCATGCCCATCACTGCCCAAGTTATCGACTCCAGAGTACACACACCAGAAAGTGTTAAAAGTATTGTTAACAATGTGTTAGAAAGAATTTTTTTATTTCGCCGTTTACCATATTTCCTCCCTTTCTGATTTTTTTGAGTGGATTTCCCCTATCCTGTGGGCTCATAATTGTATAAAAAAAAATTTGTTGCATGGATTGCCTTTAGATTTTTCTTAAGTTTTTGTCCGCACACATATTTTAAATAATCAAAACATGCTGAAAGTTTCCAAAGGGTAGAACATTTGAATGTGTTTGCGTGCATCACGTATGTGTTTGTGTGTGTGTATGGGTTGCAGATACAGTATGACAATATGCTGACTATCCAGTTTGTGTAGAGACATGGGTGCGTGCCACTGTAAACAGTCTAGCTGTATGTGAGTGTGATAGTTAGTGGTAGGCAGTAATAGAGAGATGTGAACTTGTACCTGACTGTCTCTTATCACCCTGCTGAACTCTACTGCTGTCACTTGCTTTTAATTTAATAAAGTTTCTTCCTCAGAACAAGTGGGTTTTACATACTTGAATTTGTTTCACACTTGCCTTGTGTTCGTAAGTCCATTTTGACTCGTCAATTTGTGACTAAGTAATGTTTCAGTGTAAGAGTGGGCTTGATATTGGTCCTTAGTACAAAATCCTGAAAACAAAAGCCTGTCTTTTTTTGAGTTGTACAAATAAGTGGTATCATGATAGACCCCGTTAAAAAATGGCGTAAGCAAATCTATCACTTTCATGTGATTTCTATACGAAATACCAGCTCTAGTAGTCACCTAATGCTTCAACTAATCACGCTTGTTCTTTCTCAAAAACAACCTTTCAATTAAGTACTTGTGCACTACACACTAGCCCTCACGATCAACCAGTGCACCAATAATTTTCAGACGTTACAGAAATTAGGTGGTAACGTCAATGTTCAAAACACCCTAGCTATAACCATAAACAGCATTTAAAAATATTTTATGTCTTAATCCTCTTAAAAAAAATCTAAATGACCTTATAGATTTGCGATCATGTTGACGAAAAAGTGAAATTGAATGGAAAGATGTGGTTTGTAAAGAGAGGGTTGTTTAGTTTTTTTTGCCTGGCACAACCAGTCTTTCTGGGCACTTTGTTTTTTTCCGTTGTGCCCTTGTACTTTGTCCTGTCTGTGGGACTGCTGATTCCTGTCAGGGAACCATTCCATTCTAGAAAACCTGTCTCCCTTTCATGTGTTCTTGCTCACCACCTTTGACTTTTTGTATAGAGGGTGGCGACTCACTGTGCATTACAGCAGTTCTTAGTTGAAATTCTTTCTCCCAAAAAACAAACACCTGTGAAGACAGTGGAAGTTGGGCCTGGACTACAAAATACGCAAATTAATGAATACATACAGGATATTACAGAGAAATGTTTAATCAGAGAAAATATATATTCAGTTAAAATATACAGATCTAATACACTAAGATATTATATACATAGGTACCCCTCATATTGTAATACTTACAGACTAGCAAAATAAAGAATAAACTCACTTTATAAATATTCATAAAATGTTCTATATTATACATAAATGTTTCCTGTTAGACATAAAAAGCACCTCCTGGTCATACATAAGTTGCTCAATGAAGATATGACATTATGACAACCAAATAATATCTGTGCATTACAATAGAGTTCAATTCTTTGGTTTTCAGCTGCTGTTGGAATACTCTTCTTGCTTCTATGTGGGACAGCCCGCGGGTACAGACATCGATTTAACAGAAACAAAATATTCAGGTCGATCAACATTATTCCGGTCCCGCTCTGCAGTTGTTTCAAGAACTCCAGTTCATATTTTAGGCCAGCAGAGGAAGCACATGCTCCTTGAACAAAGTGATTTCCTCCTGTTGTCCCCTCTTTGCGAATCTGATTTGGTCACACTGTAGTGGTCTGCCCTTGGCTTAACAACTCCTACTGTAGGCAACAGTATGGTAGATTGATCCCGCTACTGCCCCAGTCTGTCCTGATCTGCTCTAACTCTACGGAGTGTAGATCTATAACCTATAAAAGTAGACTGTCCCGGTAGCATATAGGGAAATGACATGGCTTTTGATACAGTCTATAGTCTAGTAATCTCAGTGTCCTGATTCTTGTAGGCCTCTTCTTGCAGCTCACTATAGATCTGGTCCATCCTTTGGAAGGCTGCATGGCCTTTCTTACCTTCAATCGGAGTAGGTGGAGAGAGAGACAGAGGGGAAATTGAGATAGAGATACTGATACTGTATGCTGAGTGCAATTGAGTAAAGTATTGATTTACCAAAAGATAAGACAGTCTCTCTGGCTGCGCTGCGAAGATCCTCGTCTTCTGATCGCCACAATTCTGCTACCAGGTTGACACTCTCTGTTGCCTGATATAACAAACATTTACACACAGTACATCATCAAGCAGATTACTGAGATGACTAAATTATGTGCTCGTGCATATCACATTCACGTTTATGTAATTTAGCAGACACTTTTTTTTTATCTAAAGAGTCTTACAATTGCATATGTAAGTGATGTCATCTATATAAAAGTGTATATTCTCAGTAGTTTAAGTGAACTGACAGACCACACCCATCTCTCCTTGTCTACAAAAATCCAGACATCATTTTTATATTTTTATTTATTAGTTATTATTAGAGTGTCTCACCTTGAGACACTTGAGGGCTAGACAGGCGGCCTGTTGGAGCCGGGTATCACTCTGATTCTTCAGACACTCGGTGTAGTACACTACCGCCTATGACAGGAGGCAGAGGTTATGGCAATGGAGCTCATTGAATTACATAGAAACATGGTTCTTATTCAGTTGCTGTTATTGTCACTGTGGTTATCATTGTCATCTTCATACCACTATTGTGACAATCCTGCTGTATCAATTCACTTACAACACAGTCAACAGTAAACAGACATGGCAACCCACTCACTGAAGTGAATAATCATTCTCATTCAAAATTTCGCATTGTTATCGTTTTGATTGGATCGTTACAAAAATAAACATTATCAACGCAACTCTGGACTCTATCAAGATGATCTGAACCCTAACAAGAACAATGGGATGCCAGCGGCTACCTTGGTCCTGAAGGCCTTGTTGCCTGCAGCTCTGCTGAGACAGTTGGCTGCAGCCTTGCAGACCTTGTGGTTGGAGTCTGTCTGCAGCCTTGCCACCGTCTGCAGTGTGCAGACCAGTGGGAGGAGTTCAACAAGGCTCCGCCCTCTCAGTTTTTTTAAGACCCGCCTCCTCTTGGGACCCCTCATGGCTGACACAAGGTACACTAGTGAACACACACACACACACACACACACACACACACACATATACATAACAGGATAATTAGTTGTCTGGTGTCCACTCACATTTGTCTAAATACAAGCCCAGATTCCAGGAATGTCAGGATTCCTTAGTAGTCATTTGAGAAGCAGTTGACATGAGAAAGGCAGAGAAACATCCCAAACATTTGGGCCTCTCAAGGCATCGTTTCTCACACTGTTCAGGCCATTACCTCACCATCTGTATGTGTGTGTGTGTGTTTCTTTGTGTGCATTCAATAGGAAATACTTTCTAGCCATTGAACAATTGGAAAAAGACACACAAACCAATTATTATACAAAAACCAACCTATTATACTACATCATTGCTACGTGAATTGATGGTGGCAATGCTTACCCTCTTTGGACAGGCGTGAAATGTGCTCTCCCAAGTCTTGGACTCCCCAGCGTGTCATGTAAGTGGAGAGCTGGAAGAGGGAGACTCTGTCTGGGTTACAGATGGGGTGAGGGCTGGGGACAAACCTGGTGCTGGCCTGGACCAACTGAAGGAGCTGGGTGAACACTGGGGGTGAGGAGATGAGTTTTTAGAAAACACAATCAAATTACAGTCCCACAATCTGTTTGGCATTTGGAAACTGTTCATCCCCTACCTGCTTCTGATTGGCCAGGCTGCTTGGCCTTGGTCTTGTGTGTGTAGCGTCTCCTCAGGGTCCTGGCGAAGGCGTCACCGTGGCAACAGAAAGGCGAGCCATCGAAGACACAGTCCTCCCAGAACAACAGGATGTCCCTCGTCTTTTGGGCCTTCGGAAGGGCTATGGGAGAGTGGAGTCAGTCAGACAAACAAATGGAATATATTTTTACATCCAGTAGGTTATAGGAGGACACAGGGAAAAGGAGTTAGGGTTAGGTCGAATAATAATAGTAATAAAACATCACTCATTAACTATTAGATGGGGAAAACATGTAATGGAGAATATGAAACAAAATGGGACATTTTAGCGTGCAGTATGCAGTGATGGCTCCTGTTAACAGCGAAACCAATTTCATTCTGTTCCCTTCTATTCTAAGAAATGTTTTTCATCTATTTTAGATTATGTAAACACTGTTGATGCTGCATGAAAACCTTCAGAATGTTTTATTTGCGTTTGAAGATAATACATTTTTTTTCCAAAAGACAAATATGTCAGACTCATCGAATATTGTCTCTTCTATTATCATAACAGTGGATGCTGTAATGGAACTCACCGTCGCTGGCGGACAGTGTTGTGTCTGTCTTCTCCAGCAGCAGGCGACTGACCGTGTCCAGGACGTTGGCCTGTAACGACATCTCCTCCAGGACATCCCTCTGAGAGAGAGGAGAGTCACAGCTTCCCAGGGCCTGCAGGACACAGGGACATCACAAAAAGAATTAGTCCCAGCGCCACAAACATTATTTGCTGTTAATTCGCCACTACAGGCTACGTTGTTTGAGTTGTTACGATACCCTTCTTTAAACTTGTCGGACTAGTGAAGTGATACTATGCCCACCCTTTACAGATGAACATGGACCAGTTAAGTTTAAAAATAATATATGTTATGATGTCTAGTTCAAATTAAAAGAATTAGACAGTCTAATTGATTTGAAAATGAACTTGTGGACAGTCCCTTCACCTCAAGCAGTATGCAACAGATGTCCAGGTGTGTTTCTAAAGCCTGGTCTAGACTCCAGTTCCCAGAGGTCAGTGGGGCCGTGACCATCTCCTCAGCTGAGGCTGATTGACTGCTCTGAGAGAGTAGTCCAAAGCTTTTCATAGTGTCCTCCCGCAAGCAGCTAATCCTATTTGAGAAGAGAGACACAAAATGTGAAATTAACTAAATAATTCATTAATTAATCTGAAAGTAATTTATATGATATAACCATGGGTCCTGCATTAAAGGACAAACATTAGTTTATCTAATGTTTAATGACACAACATACCCTGTGTCTTTAAGGCGGAGGCTCCCCGGACAGGAAGTGTCATCATCAGCATTGAAGTCTGTGGACAGGAAGTCGAAGCTGCCCAGCACTTCCTCAACGGCCAGCGTCTCCGCTGATGATGTCGTTAACAGTGACAGGTTATTCTGTATTTTGAAACAAAACAATCAAAAAACACTCAAACATGCACATTAACACATTATGCAAATACAAATGTCATTTGTATTTCCCAAATTAAACCGAATTGACTCTTGTTCTTGGCTGTGTATGTGTGTCTGTGTTTGTATGTATCAGCAGTGTGTGTGTGTGTGCTTATGTACCTTCAGTATGGTTGTCAGATGTGTTATCTGGCTCTCAAGGACTCTGAGCTCCTTCTGTGAACCACTTTCCCTCTGCATGGCGTGTTCCAGCTGGGCCAGCAGACACCGCAGCCTGACTGAATGGGCCCTGCGTTGGGCACCGCTGACCTGGCCGGGGGCTGGGGCTGGGGCTGAAACTGGAGCTGGAACTGGGGCTGGAACTGGGGCTGGAACTGGGGCTGTAAGTGGAGCTGGGCCAGCCCCTGGGCTGGCTGGGGTTGGAGCCTTCTTATTCAGAACACAAAAGATAATGAAAAACAAAATGAAATGAGCAGAACAAAACAGAGAAAGTAGACAAAACCAGAAAGGAATAGAATCGACTGTGTGCTGTTGAATGAAACACGGAACACATTTGTTGCATTCTCCATCTCTGGGATAAAAATATATTTAAGTGTGGACAATCTAATAAACACTTGACTTCAAAGCATACAACTCTAGATCTCGACTCCGAGACCTCTTCAATGAATAGGTGCTTCTCCGGTCCTCACCTTCCCTCTGTGGGTGTGTGATCCTGGGGAAGGGCTGTCTGGCTCTAGGTGTGGTGGTTCTGCCCCTCCATTCTTCCTCAAGATATCTGGTGTGCTGTACCTGGATGAATTTACAATGACAATTGTATTTGTATACAGTAAATAAAATAATGTATTGTGTTGTACCCTGTGATAAACACGCCACACAAAATATACATTACATTTCAATGTTTACCTTTTTCAAACTGTAGTGACTTTATATTGCAGTAATTATATTTAGCAATTTTCTGCTGAACTATTAATATAACTTTGACTTGACATAGTGTTTCTTATCGTATGCAATGCACAAGGATTGTTTGTTTATGTCACCCTTTGTGTTTGGAGTATTGTTTTTGGGACGTCAAGATATCAAAATGAGGTTGTTTGAATGATGATGATGATTACCTATGGAGGGCCAGGAGGGAGTCTCTCTTGCTCTCCCCTGGTGTGGAAGGGGAGGAGGGGGAGGAGAACGTCGTCTCCATGTCCGAGACACCCCCCCACTCCTCCTCCTCCTCGCCTCTGTCCCCCATCGTCTCCGTTGGTCCATCCTCTGCCAGGGAGAAATGGGACTGACTTCCCCCATAAGAGGTGGCGTAGCTGGGGGAGGGCGTGGGGGAGTTGCTTGGGCTGTGAGGCAGGCTAGGGGTGAGGCTGGAGGGTGGTGCGTGGTGGTGTGGGTGGAGCTGGTGGGAGGTGTCGGCCAGGTAGCTGAGCAGGGACAGCCCTCTGGAGTGGGATCTGGACCTGGATTCCATCCGGGACACCAGGGGGAAGGGGGCCTCCGGGTCCTGCAGCTGACGCACCATGGACTTGGGTGGGTGGGGTGGTTTGGGGGGGTGGGGGGTGCATGGAGTAGGAATTAAAGGAATTTAAAACATGAAGGTGATCTTTTTGATGCAGTCAATGTATTAATAATAATAGTAGTATTAGTAAAATATGAAGTGTGTGTGTGTGTGTGTGTGTGTGTGTCGTCATGGTCACACGGCTCGTTATGGGTGCGTGTAACTCACTATAAAGTACTTCTCCGTGAAGCTGGGTGTGTTTGGGGTGGTCCAGCTGTAGACAGAGCTCTTTCTGGTGGGTAGAGACTGTCTACTAGGGGAACTGGACACAGGACGCATCTCACCACTGTCAAACGGACTGCAACACAAAACACAGGAAAGAACAAAGAATACAAATGTATATAAATCATTAAATTCATACAAATAAGTTTTGAGACACCTCAATGTCAGCAGTAGGTATATAATTGATATTTTACCATTAGATAACTCTAAAACAGCAGGCCTTAATGTGCATGCATAGTTCATCAGCACAGTGTAGGCAGAGGATAAGTGATATTGAGTGTTCCAGATAAAGAGAGGCTGGTCCTGAGTAAACAGGTCACCTCAGTGTCCTCCTGGTTAGCACACAACAAAATGGAGCAGAAACAGGCCACTGCAGCTGGCTGAAATATAAAAGGCAACGCGTGTGTGTGTTTGTTTGTTTGTGAAAGAGAGGGAGAGAAAAAGAAAAACAGAGACCGTGTGTGTGTGTGTGTGAGAAAGAGAGAAAGAGAGAGAGAGAGAGAGAGAGAGAGAGAGAGAGAGAGAGAGAGAGAAAGAGCGAGTGCCAGCGTTCAGCTTCCTAATGCAACGCTAAGCCATGAAACGTCCTCCACCTGGACTTTCTAAACCTGAAACGGGATCTGTCGTGGTACAAGGACATGGCAGTGTGTGTGTGTGTGTGTGTGTGTGTGTGTATGTGTGTGTGTGTGTGTGTGTATCTGTATGTGTCTGTGTGTGTGTGTGCGTGCGTGCGCTTAACGTATGTGCTAGTCTGTCTTACATCAGCTGTTCAACCACAGCTGCCTCATGTTAGAAGTGCCATATAGCAAAGAGAACAGAGAGGGATACATGACAGAGGTGCAGAGAGAGGGATGGAGAGAAACAGAGGGAGAGTGGGGGGGAGTGAGAAGGAGGAGGTATAGAGAGAGAGAACGAGAGAGAGAGGGAATTCTGAGAATGTCAAAGAGCAGAAGCGTTGCCTGGTTTGAGAGGTGAGTTTACACAGGCTGACTAGGTGTCTGCTGACTTCCATCTCACAGGGAGGAGAATTCACCATATTCATCTTTATGTAAATGACACTAAAGAATATTTTGTGGCGGCACATTTATTCAGTTCTCGCAGATTGGTGCTCATGATACTGTTGTGGTTAGCTTAAGTTATTCTGCAGTATAGGAAATGAGGATTTTCATGATCACTCAGCTCCGTCTGAGGAATGTCTTTTTGTTACACTCAATTAGAGCTAGTACTACTAGTAAGGTGTTAAATCTCTTTTTTTTTTTCTTCAAATTACAGCACATTCCTTCTATAACCATCTGCTCTTTTTTCCCTCTTCTTCTTTGTCTGTCTCTTTTTCTCTCTACTTCCTTTCTGTCTCTTTATTCGTTTTTTTCCTCACTGTCTCACCACCCCCTTTCGTTTCTCTTCCACCCCATCCAGCTCTCTCTATAGCATCTCCCTGAGGACGCAATGCTAAACGAGGGGGGAGAGAAATGCCTCAATTACCTTGACAATCTGTATGAGCCACAGCTGCACATATCCTTCATGTGAATCACAGGACTATACTCCCACCATGGCCAAAGAACCCCATGGGGTGGCCATACCATGGATAGTACTAAAGACCCACGGACAGAAAACCCTGGTACCACCAGTGGAGTTTAAAAAAGTGCTTTTATTCTTCTTCATGTGACCATGCTTGGGTGTGTGTGTGTGTGTGTGTGTGTACCCACTTCCAGAGGACCTCCAGCTGTAGCTTGATGGTTCCCAACTCTGTGATGTCCACCACCATCAGCTGGGGCCGAGCCACGAAGAAATCCGCGCTCTTACACGTTACCATGCCGACCAGCAGCGAGCCCAGCCCTTTGACCTCCGTTACCTGAAAATGGACAGGTACCATCGGTCACTCTGTAGTAATGTATTTTATGGATTGAGAATAGATTCCAATGTTCTCTGGTTAATCCTCGCAACATGTTGCTGGCCATTGTGATTATAAAACCAATCTATATGACATGGAAAACAACCTCCAGCTGCCTCTTCAAGATAATACCACCCCCATAAATGCAGGTTTCCATAAACAGACACACACACAAAAAACAGGAAGTGGGTGTCTGTTAGCACGTTGTACTAGGGGCTGTCCTTGAGGAGAAGTGTGCGCAGGTGTGTATGTTTCGAAGAGATAACGGAGAGAGCCAGCAGACAAAACACAAACTCAAATTAATGCTTGCTCTTCTTCTTTCAGGTTTAAACTTAGTGTGCTCCGTATCTGTCCAGTCAGCCTTGTGAGCACAGGGCCCTCAAAGCCTTCCAACACATGCTGTGAATATCCAGGAATACATGGACATCAATCACTCATACATATTGGAAACAAAAGTTCTGTAATTACCTTGGAAGGTGCAAGGCTTTCCTTAGGAAGGTGGTGGGGGGGTCTATGGTGTGTGTGTGTGTGTGTGTGTGTGTGTGTGTGTGTGCGTGTTCTGACCTTGATCTCAAAGTTCTGGTGGATATGTGGGAGGAAGACTATCTCCTCTTCATCCCAGGATTGTCTGTCGTCTGATTGGATCTTACCCCGGATCCTCCAGCGCTGACGACCCAATCGCACCACCACCTGGAGAATGACATCATAAAACTGCAATTGATTAAACCAACATTAAGAAGAGGTCCGAAAAAATATCAGAGCATCTTGAGTTGTTACCTAAGAACTTCAATTTGTCGTTCAGTTATTATTATGCTACTATAAAGAAGAAATAAAAAAAGGTTTATGGTTACAGTTTTATCGGAAAATATTCTCTTAGTACAGCTCACCTCATATTGGTCTCCAGGGCAAAGCCTGGCAAAGCCGATCAGTCCTGTATATAAAAAAACACATGTTGCAGAAAGATAGAACATGTAGAAGAATATAGCGTGCCACTGATTTTACTGCAAAGCTGTCACGGGATTGTCAGTGTGTGTGTGTGTGTATTTTGGGATTGTGTGTGTACACGTGGGGTCTGCGTGTGCTTCTGATAATACTGTGTGTATACGCTGTGTACTGAACAAAATTCCGCCTGTGTAAGCATTTGCTTTCTTGTATTGGCACAAAATACCTTTCATTTTGATGTGCAGTTCTCCCAGGAGAATCTCCAGCTCTCCTTCCATGACAGACATATCCTTAGGCAAACAAGATGAGTGGATTTGAAATGGAGGACCACAGGCAGTATATCTAACATGGCCCCTATAGTTCCCTTTAATATCCAGCTGTTTGGCATCCTAGTGAAACCCCTGTCTATTTGGAATGTAGGAACATACTGTGCAAATAAATATTATTTTGAGCAAAAAGACATGTTATTGGTGAGTTCAATTACACTATATGGAGCTGTAAGATTAAAAGATGGCACACATTTCCTTTAAGTCACCTATGGAGAAACTCAAATGGACCTGACAGGCCATGCAGATGGTGTGGTGGTGACCTGGAGTAGAATAAACGGGCTCACTTACAAACGTAGTGAGAGAGCTTCTTGATAAATAAGTGTTGACAGTATGATTCGTATGTGCTTAAACTTCAGTTTTAAGGTCACCACAGCGAACATTATTCATAAGTTATGTGAGAAAGGCAGCTGCAGTCGATTGGGTTTAGAAATGGCACTGTCTATTAGCGACGGTCGTGCGATACGTCTTTGAACATTCGTATCGCATGTTTTCGTGTCATATTTGACTGAAGGAGAGCCCGTGCTATTGGCCCATGTGTGTGCCAGGCCACCGCTCTGGGTCAGTGGCTCAAGCATGACCAGTAGCACACCGCACCATTACATGCTACAGAACCGTGACACACTAAGATTAAAGAGCCGTCGGCTGTTTTGTCACACGTGCTTGCTTGTGTTTTCTGCATCTGTGAACTGCATGCGCAGATGTGTGTCTGTGTGTCTGTGTCTTTCAGTCAATGTGTGTGTATTTGTGACAGTGTGTGTGTGTGTGTGTGTTAGTGTGTGTGTGTGTGTGTGTAGCCATAATGGAGACAGAGGTCCTGTGTTTTAGGTTCTAACCTTTCAGTCACAGTTCAGTTGTGCCCACCAAATGTATCAATAAACATATGAACAAAATGAATTTGTGAAGACAAAATGTAAGCTTGAAAAACAATGATAAACGAGTGTGTGGAAAGTTACACAACCCAATGGGAACCGAAGGACAAGCACGTCATGAATTTTAAACTAAGGAGACATGGTAACAGAACTCCAAACAGAGGGAACATTTAAAAGATTTGTGAAAGATGTGAAAGAGCAATGAACAAAGACAAACAGGGTAATGAATGAGTCTCTAGTTGTCTGGATGTTTGACAGTGCGTGTGGCTAGCCAGTCAGTCGGCGGCCCCAGGCCCCGTTGTACTTTAAACCTCTCGGGGGCCATATTTGACCAATGGTCTGTGCATGCAGCCTTAGTACAAGTTACACCAACACTCTGTCATGATACAGAGTAGAAGCAAGAAGGAGGTCAAGTCCATCTAGGTTTCAATTTCCTCTTGCCTTTTTTCCTGTCATCTGTGTGTGTTTTGTATTCCAGATTTATTTCTACATTACATGACATTACATTCATTTAGCAGACGCTTTAATCCAAAGCGCCTTACAAAAAATAGTGTCTACAGAAAGAGAAGGTAAAAACTACAAATCAGGTAGATAAAATGAGTACATTGCTAGCCTAATCACCTACACCTTGTACAAATGGTTATGTTGTTGATAACTTTGTGACAATGTTACGAAAAGTGCTGAAAATTGTCATATTGATTGTGTTCAATGAGTAAACTATGGTGGATTAATAGCCACAAAAGAGAAACAAAATTCAGCGATGACCTCTGCTCTAATTAAATCTGACATGTGCCCACATTAAATATGTTCCTATTGTACTGTTATTTTTTACTATGACTAATACTAATGTAATATCAAAAAACTTTTTAAAAAGTCCTAGATATTAGGGCATAATTTATAAACACAAACATTGGAAATGAATACAGAGCCTTCTCAGTCGATGAGAGTGTAATGGAATTGGTCCAATGAGACTGCGGTTTAGGAAGCTCCTGGACCAATGGGTTGAAGCCCCCAACATGCTGTGCCAGACATCTGCCGCATAGCTCATTTGAGATGACTGTATTGTAGCTGTTTGTGACCTCGTATGATTAGTGCGTGAGAGTGTTTGGCTGTGTTCAGCGATCCCTGCTCGGCCTACTACCAGGGCAATGTCGGAGCATTGGTCTGCAGGCCTTACATCACATCAAATCTGCTGTGCTGGATGAACAGTTGATGTTGTGTTTTTCTTTTGCGACTGTATTCTGTATTTGTGCGTGACTTCTAAATCACACGCACACACACACACGTGCACGTACTCCTGTACCCTGCTTACCTCCAGGCTGTGTCTGTGGTTGCGGTTGAGTTCCAGCAGGCTCTCGCGGGAGGCTCTGGAGGACGGGGAGAGGGAGAAGGCTCTCTTCATGTTCAGCACTCCCTGACACAGTCGCCACTGGATACAATAGGTCTCATACAGCTCCTCTACCTGCACAGAGATACAGAGACACAGAGACACAGAGATACAGAGACACATTGACACAGGGACACAGAGACACAGAGACATGACCAAATGGACACAGTCACCACTGGATACAATAGGTCGCATACAGCTCCTCTACCGGCACAAAGACACAGGGACATGACAATTTTTTACTAATTTCACCTCCTCTACACTAGAGTTCTATAGACTGGAATAGCTCAACTATACTCCACTACACACTGTATGGAGAGTCGCAGAGAAAACATCTGTGCACAGAGACAGTCTCCACTGAATACAAAAGGTTTTATACAACTCTTCTTGCAGTCTATAGACTTGTATCTGTAGCTAATCTAAATGTAGACACCAGGTGACAATGTTATGGGGGAAACAGTAGGTAGTTATTTATTGAGTTGTGAGGAAGTCAGAAAGACAGTCTTTTGTTTGGTCTTTACCTTGCTAATTTGGAACTCGAGTCTTCGAATGTACCTCTCCAGTGCTCGAAGCTCCTGTGAAATCAGACCAGTCAGTTAATACATTTCCTCTTTGTTTTCTGTTTGACAACACGTTTCTGATCAAAATAATAATATGGGACTACGGTAAAATGACCTAACAACTTACCTTTTCAAGGTCGTAGAGAAATGCCTGGGAAAAGTAAATAGATGAAGATTATTTTCATCTATGGTTATAATACTTTTACTTTAATTTCCATAAAAATAAATTGACTTCAATGTTTGGATCACTGACACTTAATAGGTTGAACATTTTTACCCATCCATACGAAAAATGCATGCAACCACAACAACTTTTGATGGACGCATCCACTTAATGGCATAAGTTATCTTCTGTTCAATCAGAGTTCTTGTGGAAGTGCTTTTAGTGGTTCTCACCAATCTAGAGTTCCTCTTGGTGTCTCTCTGCTGGGACGACAGGAAGTCCATCTCGGTTTGGTGGCCATCCAGGTACTCCCTAAAGGAAGTGACATCACTGCATGAACAACACATCTACCACTCTCCACAGCAATGACTGGCTGTAAGAGCACATTCCACAAAAACCTCTAA